>JAYEPQ010000003.1:17336151-17418651 GCA_036321105.1 Dracaena cambodiana
AAATAGGAAAACTTATTGAAAATTTAGATTAAAAAATCGAGAATAAAGGTCTTGATTACTTGAATGTAAGTTAATCAAATATGTGGTATTTAAACAGTAATTGCTATAGGCACATGACAAGAAACAAATTATATTTTATGTCTCTTGAGGATTATAAATAAGGTAAAGTAACTTTGGGTGATAGTCAGTAACAAAAATTTGTGGAAAATGTTCTACTATGTGTGAAAGAATGCTTAAACTCGATAATACTCTTTATATTCTAGGTCTAAAACTAAATCTTTTCAATATCAGTCAACTCTACGATAAGGCATTGAGCATGAACTTCTCAAAATAGGAGTATAGATCACAAATAAGTCTAGTGAAATTATGATGATCGGGCACATGATAATGGATAATTAGTACGATGTATCCTACCAAGGCAATAAGGTAAGTAATTAATGTGAATTAAATTCGTATTAAAAGCACACAAGTGTTGTAGCATTAATAGGTTGTTTAGCATGGATTTCTAGTATTTTATGATTTTTTACTTTAGTGGTATCTAACGAATAATAAAAAGTTGTTTGTTAAAAAAGTTTGTTTAACAAGAAGAAAACTAATTTTTAAAGTATTGAATCCATTAGGTTGGTTTCATGAATATATTCAAGTAGCCTTTCTTTATGCACGGTCAAGTAACATAGTTATATTATAGCCTTTACTCCAAATTAATCTATTTCAATTCCAAAACATAAATCACCAAAACTTTAAAGCTAGGTATAACCTATCAATGAAATTATTAGCAAGTAATAAGGAATATAGCTTTAGACACAAACTAAATTAATCTTTATAATTGACTTCAAATAAAGAACCAATAAGTTGACTTATCAAATTATCCCAAAAATAGGTTATTAAGTATAAGCTATCAAATACTTTATGATTTCCAAATCTAATTACTTAAATTAAGTCAAAGTTGCAATCTTTTTATTCACAAGTATATAAAACAAAGACTTTTATCATATAATCCAATTTACATAACCTTAAACAAGACACAGAGTCTTGAAACAGAAGTGAGAAATCTGTTTGAAGAGGAAGAGAAAATTAGATTTTGAATTAGAATACTTATGAAACTTTTTCTCATTTAGAAAATGCGAGAAATAAAGAACATGACATTTTAACTGATAAATTTTTAGAATTTAACAAAAATATTAGGAAAAACTATCAAGGAAAATATTTGAAAAAACTAATTATTTATAAATAACATAAATTTATTTTAAATTTTATAAATTAACAAAAAGGTTGGGAAATATTATCAACGAAGAAAAATCTACAACAAAAAAATAGACAAAGAATTATAATTAATGTTAATTGCAGTGAGGCCATTTGTACTATATAAATAGGGTAACTTATTATTCCTTAAGTTTAAAACTATCAGGTTTCTAATGGTGTTAGGCAATAGTTTATTATTCTTACCGCTGTTTAAATTGAATTGTACTTTTTTTATGAAAACCCTAAAATATCTTCTCTCTCGGTTAAGGGTGAGTGTTTAAGTGAGGGAGAAGAGAATATTTTGAGATTTTCATAAAAAAAAGTGTGATTCAATTTAAACAAGGGTGAGAATAAAAGTCTGCTGACTAATATCGTTAGAAATCCAGCGACTAAACTGAGAGTTTTGAAATTAAGGAGTAATAAGTTACATTACTCCTATAATATATAGAGTCTTAGTACAATCAAAACTATATTGAAGATCGAAACTCAATTAAATAATGTTGCTCAGTTTTGTAAATGCCTTCTAGCCATACAATAAATTTATATGTATCTAAACAACAAACAAAGAGAAGATATTATTTATTATCAACAAGGAATATATTGTTAGATAACTTTGTCATTTAGCTTAAGCACTAGAAAAATCTACTAGCTAATGCTTAATGCATTGTTCAAGAAATTTATAGAAAAGCATTAAGATCTAGGTTAAGGTCATACTAAAAAAGTCTCATCGAAATTAATAAGATATAGTTTGAAAAAGACCTTCAATACTCTTAAAAATTATTTTAAAAACTAATTTATTTTGAAAATAATTCTCAAATTAATGTATTATGTCTTATGATCATAATAAATCTCGTCTCCTCCTTTCGCTCTCTCGTCTTTTTTTCTCTCACTTCTCTCTCTCTTCACTTGTTGTATAAATTTATTGGCCCCCGTATCTGACGAGATCGAATATTCTCATGAGAGGGGGAAAAAGGAAATTGGATTCTGCCAATGGCGATGATTTGAGCCCCAAGCCTAAGAGGCGGAAGGTCCCTGCCCTCACGAGGTATGATATTTTGCTAATTATTATTATTATTATTTCTCTTGTAGATTTCAGTTAATTTGGAAATTTTGGACAGTTGAAATTGGCTACTTTGTTTAGTAATTATGTTAATAAAAGCAGTTTTTCTTGTTTGTATTGAAAAAGGATATTGTTGAACTCAATAATTTGCTGATGTATAGAACAAAAAAGTCATGCTTTTGTGGCTAGAAGTTCTTGCCAAAGATTTGGATTTAGTTTACTCTATTTCTGACTTATTACACTGATTGAGACCTTGATAATAGAACTGTTCGGACTTATAAGAATGCATGCGAATTGATACAATTGATGATGATTACCTAATTCAAACATACGTATTTAGTTGTGATGAGAATGTTTATTATATATTAGGGGTATTTACTGGTTTGTCCATTAAATATTTATGTATTATGATTTTGTCCCCCAAATCTTCATATTTAGGATTTTGTCACCCAAATCTCATAAGTTACAACAATTTAGTCCCCCTCTCTAACTTTCCCTATCACAGTTAAATATTTGACCATTTTACCCCTCTTTTCCTCTTCTATTTTTCTCCTCTCTTCTTCTTCTCTCTTTCTCCTCTCTTATCATTTTCTTCATTATTTCTCATCTCTTCCTCCTCTCTTAAGTTACAAAAGGAGAAGAGAGGAGGAAAAGAGAAGGAGAAGAGAGGAGGAAGAGAGGAGAAATAATGAAGAAAAGGAGAAGAGAGGGAAGAGAGAGGAGGAAGAGAGAAGAAGAAGAGAAGGGTAAAATGGTCAAATATTTAACTGTGTTAGGGAAAGTTAGAGAGGCGGACTAAATTGTTGTAACTTATGAGATTTAAGGACAAAATCCTAAATATGAAGATTTGGGGGACAAAATCATAATATATAAAGATTTGAGGGACAAACTAGTAAATACCCCTATATATTAACGGCCTATATGACATTTTAGAAATTTAAATTATTTTTATGTATGTCAATCTAGAAGCAAATTCTTTATGCTACATCTCATTGTAGAGGCTTCTCTCTGATCAAATTTTTGAAATTAGATTTGTGTATGATATCACTTGCGTATGGTTTAACGTTCACCACAACATGACCCAGCAGATCATTGTTTGTTAATGGTGTTGTGCTTTTGATATGAGAATCATCCACTTAGGTAGTCTTTGTTTTCTATATTGTTCTCTGATCAAAGTAAGGTTGCACGAACATATTTTAATGTTTTTTATGTTATTCTTGGCCTTTAAATTGTGAATCTAATTATCATTACAAATAAGGTTGCTAACTTGGCATCTATTGCTATTATTTAAAATATGGCCTCAATTTCCCAGAAATCCATTTCTTGCAATGTACCCTAGATATGTAACCATTATGTTTAGTAGTGTATTTGATCTGTTTTATTTTTTACTATCAGATTATTACTTAATGAGGCAAATTTCTAAAATGCAAGAGATGTTGTTGTAATGAGAAATGGAAACAAATGATATAGAACTTGTGATAATTTGTATTAGAACTATAAACAAATTGTGCTTGTCGAAACTTAAAGCAACTTTAGAGAAATTCTTGATTGTATCTCATGAACTTTATACCTCTATTTTTGCATAGTATGATAGAAATTACTCAGTTTTCGTTTTCATTTCTACCGATGCAGATAGAACCAGAATCATAAACTCAAATTTTTGATGCAACGATAAATATAGGAGGAGTTATGTTAGTTGGAGTTCATGGGAAAACAACATTGATGTAGTTCAACTAGTGATGCTTGTAACAAAAATCAGAAAGTTACAAGGTGTTGTGCCCTTGCTAGCGAGAGAAGATCCTCATGGTTTGTTGCTAGAGTTTAGCAATCCGAAACATGACAAGTTGACATCAGCCATTTATTTTATGAAAGTAAATTAAATTCTGTGTTTTTTGCTTGAATTGTAACATATTTATGATTTGGTTAGAACATTATTGATGTGCGCAATAGGATATTGTAACATTCTTAGCATATATAATGAAATGCAACATTAAAAACATGCTCTTTTTGTTGTTTTTGTCCACGCAAATGCTAAATTATGATCTTATTGTTTTTGGAATTATGAGCAGTTTTATTTACAGAAAAATGAAACAATATCACTAGATCTATGAGGAATTTTGTTGAATATACAAAGAGCCTATGTCTAGTATATCTAGGTGAATTTTCATTATTATACATTTGGGATACCACTAATCATACATAACTAACAATTGTTCGCCATAAAAATTGCAAATTACGCACTATTGAAGTTTTTTCAATAAAGAATTACAATCCAACGGTTTCCCATTTACAGAAGATGAGGAAAATGGATTTCCTCTTTGTTTAAAACTGGGTTCTGATGTAGCTGTGGAGGATAATCCTGTTCTCCATTGACACTCCGTACAATCTCTCTCAGTTGGCTGGAAAAGAAAGGTTCTGGACTCTTAATCACAAAAGGTAATTTTTAGAAGAAGATGATCTATACTTTCTTTTTCGTTCTCCCGCCTTTTATAGGGGTTCTAGGATAACGTTCCGCCTCATTTGCTCGACCGTTAGTCCCCACTACTCGAGAAGTGTCGTCATATTCGTTAGGTGGTTGCTCCAACGATCGAAGTAATGCCGCTGCATTCGGTTAGCAGTTAGCTTCACGATTCGAGGTGGTAACTCCCTTATTCGGGTTGGGTGACTTGTATTAAACCCCTACTCGGAAGCTATGGGTAGTATCGCGAATCTCAATTTTAGATTCGCGAACCTGTTCCGTCATCACTGGGTTGCGAACCTCGATTTTTAGGTTCGCAGATCTGCTTTGTTTTACAGAATTTTTCACCGACAAAACCCTCTCCAAAGTTTTCAAAACTCTCATGATTTTTGAGAAGGTTTGTAATACTTTGGATATATTATTCTGTATTAGAATCTTCATTTTTTATATTTCTGAGAGTACAATTCTGTATTAGAAATTTCTCCAACTGAGGGCAGCATGACTCTGTCTAAATATCTCGAACTCCCATTTTGAAAGAAATACGACTCTGTATTTGCGCCGTGAATTTACTGCCTTTGAAGGAAACTGCGACTCTGTATTAGCGCCACAATTTGCTGCTTTTGAAGAAAAATGTGACTCTGTATTAGCGGCACAATTTTCAACTCTTGAAACATATGACTCTGAATTTGTATTTTGGAGTAAAAGACGACTCTATGTTAGGATCACAAACTTTTACTTTGGAAGGAACACGACTCTGTATTAGGATCGCGAACTTTCATTTTGGAGAAGAAAACGACTCTGTGTTAGGGTCGCAAACTGTCATTTCGAAAGGAACGCGACTTTGTATTAGGGGCACGAACTTTCATTTTGGAGAAAAAAACGACTCTGTGTTAGGGTCGCAAACTGTTATTTCGGAAAGAACGCGACTCTGTATTAGGATCGTGACCTTCCATTTTGGAGAAGAAAATGACTCTGTGTTAGGGTTGTAAACTGTCATTTCGGAAGGAACGCGACTCTATATTAGGATCGCGACCTTCCATTTTGGAGAGAATGCGACTCTGTATTAAGGGCGCGACCTTTCCTTTTTGGTTGCGGAAAAGCCAGAAGGCTATTGCTTTCTACGGCGTAGGAATTGAGACGCTCTCTAAGCCGCATTAAATGAAAAGGTACTCACCAGATTCGGGCCAGATATCACGTCTATCTGAAGATCTCGGCCGTCAAATCATCTGCTATATAATCTCGATTTTATGAGAGAGGCTATTCTTATCTTGAGAAATTTGAAATCCAAGTTTTTTCCTTTAGGATTCTTAAGACTTTTCATCTTCAACCTTCTTTAGCTTTCGATACTCTTCGTGGAGGATTTCCTTAATCTACAAAATTGTCGAAGAAAGCTTCCTCTTCCGGTGCTGCTGCCAGTGGTCATCAAGGTCCTCAAGCAACCTCCAGTTCGATGGTGGTTCGGTAGGAAACCTTGATTGGAGGTAATAATAATAACTTTCGAAAGGCAATCCTTTTCTTAAAAAAAATTTGTCTTGAATCTGAATAAATTTTTCTGCAGTTGATTATGCTTTGAATCTTTGGCCTAAAAACCATTACTTCGGATACTCGGATGGTTATGACGGGAAGAAAGAGTTCAGATTTGGTCAAGTTTTCCCGCATTGTACAACATATGATAGCCAAGAGAGGGAAGATAAAATTCTCCATCCTACTCGCTCAACATTGCGAGAACTGATGACCAATGCACCTTTTGAAGGAGATGATCGGTCCTTGCTACACAAACCCGCTTTTTTGTTCGGGGACCACGTTACGGTGCCCGATAGCGGTTTGGAAGATGAAGATTATAAGTGGCTTTGTCAAGTTGAATGCCGCTACTTGTTTCTCTCTAACATGGAGAGTTCTTACCCATTCTTATTCCTCTAATCCCTTTCCGTGCCAGACGAATGGACTGGCACATAAACAGACCGCAGGACAACATCTTATTGGGAGGATTTAACTCTCAAGGTGCTTTTCACCGTACTACTGGGAAACACTTTTGTGGATTGCTCATGGGGCTGTTTAATCATAACTTCCCTAGAGGTGAAACACCCATAGTCGCACAGACCTTCTTACACCGATTTGTCGATGCGCAAGGGAAATTTCCTGTTCAAGATTTTCGTCCCCCTGGATGGGTTCATTGTTCCTCAAAAGGAGAGTGGACAGTCTTGACTGACTTCTTTCTGAAAACTTTCAGAGATCAGCTTCATCATGCATGGCTGCATTGTGCTATCAGGGCTATTCAGCACGGCATTCCCGCTAGCAAATTCCATTTTTTTGCTTTACTGAAACTGTACAATTTTGATACTTGTACAATCTTTTGCCCTCGAGGGGAATAGGGTTTCTCCCTTCACGAGATGTATGAAATTTCGGGACTGTCCATGGGAGACATTTCGTATGAAGAGTACATCCCTACAGGAGAAGAACTCCATCTGTTGAAGATCCGGGACCCTTTAGTCTATAATACTTACTGGGAGTTGCTCTGCCACTATCATATTTGCACCCACACATTCGACACCCACAGTTTAAAGCCAAAAAAGCGGCTGCAATATCTTCTGCCTAACTTTTCTAAGAGTAATCCTAATTTTACTCGCCTTCCTCCAGTTTCTAAAAAGGAGGTTGAGAGAAGAATCGCAAGTTTTGGAATAGATGCTTACGTCGCCGAATCTGATGAGGGCGTTTTCAAGGCTGGAACGTCCTTTGAAAGTTTTCACTATCAGGCCCTCTAGTCTTTATCTGATTCTGCCTCTTGGTGGGCTATTTGATGGTATGGTTGAAAAAGTGTGTTATTTCTTCGCAGGAAAACATACCCATTACGGCCGTATACCCAGCTGTCCTACTAGCATTTGGTAGGTGACTCAGTCTGTTGCCCGCGATGGTGTACAGCATCTAGAGCGGACTGAGAAGATTATCTGATAAATTCTGCAATGTGAAGAAGGAGCAGAGGAAGAAAGGAGATCCCATCATTAAGACTCCTAATCTGCTTGTAGAACTCCCTTATACTTATTTGATGGCTTGGTTGGTTCTACATTGCTCCACTTTGATGAGTCCTGCTGATTCGCAGATAGACTTAAGTGCTCCCAAAGTGCAGCACTATGAGAGGTCGCAATGGAGAGCGGCTATATGGCTGTGATCCGCAAGACCCGCTGTCATTTCGCGAGTTTTGAATTATTCAGATGTTTTCCGTACTTTCCCAATGCTGGGTACGAGGAAGAATTCACAGACATGGTTAGTGTTGATAAATTCACTGTTCTATCGCCGGGGTGCTTCTGGTGGTTGATAGACATCCGCCAAGGACATTTGGTTTTTCGTCTGGGGAACCATTGCTATATAGAGCCTTATTACCCGAGCCGTTTAGCTCGACAGCTTGGGTATGATCAGCTCTATGTTGGTAATCCCAATAGGAAAATGAGTTTTGTTGGGAATGCCTTCGAAGGAGCTCGAGCTTGGTTTCATTTCGTCGCAGGTGGAACCCAGGCTAGATTTGATCTTCCTCTAAAGATCCCGAACTCGAATATGAGTTTCAGTTTCTGTAAATGGTTCGCGGATGCTAATTTTGCTCCTCAGAACTTCAGTGTAAATCACACCTGTCTGAGAAAAATCGGAGCTTGGTATGCTCAGAAGAAGAAGGCTGGTAGCACAAAAGTAGCAGGGATGGAAGATTTCGGGGCAAAAAGTGCCTCTGATGAGTCGGAACCAGTGACTCAACAAGGGGAGGAGGACAATAATGCACTGGCTTTATTAACTCAACCTGCCTCCCTTGATATTTCTCCTATTCCAACTTTGAAGGAAACTTCTCCTCAACCGCAGTCTCCTCCAAAGAAGATTTCGTATAAGCGAAAAAGATTGAGACGCCTCAATGACTTGCCTATTAATTTCCGCGGCGTTGATCCGCAGGACACCCCATCTGGAGCCGGTACTGCGGCACTCAGTTTGGTCTCCGAGACCCTCGTGGAGGAACCTGAGGAGGATGAAGATGACTCATCTTTAACTCTCTGCTCCCTTAAGAAGTGTCAGAGCCAAGGACCTATTTTTCGCAGTGATCCTACTCCTGCTACTCAAGAGGATCCTGTGACTCTCCACACCAGGTCACTGTTGAAGTAAAGGCTTCTTCTGCTACATGAGAGGATTCTGCAGCTCTCGTTCATCAAGCTTCCACGGATGATGAAGTACAAATAATTGGGGAAATCCATGCACCAGGTTCCTCAAAAGTAGCACCTCCTTCAGGATATCAGAATGACTAGAGAGATGACGATGATGTCGATAGCGATGATTTTCGATCTTCGACCCCTCCATCACACCATGGTAAGTACGTCTATTTGAGCGAAGACGTTCGGACTAAGATATATGGGCCTGAAATATTTGGACTTGGAGAATCCAGTGTTCAACCTTTAGGTTTGCATCTTTTTTCTTTAACAATTGTGTTATTATCAAATGATACCGTAACATTTAACTATCAACTTTCTCCTTTTTGCCAGCTCCAATTTTGACTTCAGATTTAGAGTGCATGGGCGCGAAAGTAACTTCGCTAGATGACACCATCGCAGAAGCTGATGCCGATGAGGTGACAAAGGTTACCACTTTTGTTGTTGATACTACAGAAGTAATAATTCTAGAGACTACTGTTTCCATGGTCTCGGTCGTAGCTGCTCCGTCCGATATTTTGGTTCAGGGTTTGTAGCTAGTAGTTCTGCTGAAGCCTCCAGAGGTCTCGTTCCTCCTGATGTTGGCATTATTGCCTTTGTGCAGCAGAGTACGGATCAAACCGTCTCTCCCCCAGCCAATGTAGATCCCTCTGATGCAGAGGTTAACATCTTTGAAGTTGATTTATTGAAGAATATGGTGGAGACTTTTCTCTACTTTCTTAATCGTTGCATTGACAAGATACTGAAGGGGGCTTCATTTGCTTCACTTGCCAATATTCTCAATATTCACTTGACTGGTATAGTCAGCGTTGGTGGAGAAAAGAAAGCTACTCCCTTCAGGCTTATGATAACTTAGCTTCAAAAGCATAACGAATTCTTATCGAAAGCCAGAAGTGCTGACAAATCTGAGGCAGTCAAAGCCATTTTCCAGAGGCTGAAAGAGGAACAACTTAGATTCTAGAAGGAGACCCAGGAGAATGCCAATGCTTGCAAAGCCTCCTTAGAAAAGAGTCAATCAGATCGTCAGTCTCTAGTTCTTCAAGTGGAGCCTGCTGCTTCAATTATCAAGGACCATGACCAGGCTATTGTCAGGACCCAAGAGTCTATCGCCAAAGCTCAAACTTTCTTGGCCAAGATCACAAAGGAACGTGATGAGTCAATGAGGAAACTCACCAACTTATCGCGCCAGTGGGACAATACAACCATAGATCTCCGGCGATATAAGCTGAATTGGATATGCTAGAGGCTACTGCAACGCAAAATATCGTCGCCAGTGACGAGGAATTGCGTCGTCAAGCCACTATTCAAGCTTATGAGGTCCTTCAGCAAGATATTGATGATGCCGAGGAGAAAATTAAAACTCTCTTGAATTATTGAACTGTAGAAACTTGTATATATATTTTTTGATTCTCTGTTGTTCCTTCTTTTGTAATAGTTCCCCTTACATTTGTTGTGCATAGATAAATATCATATTTTACATTTTTTCCCCCATATTTTATCTATTTTTTGTATATAAATAATTACTACTCGGGCATATTTAGCATGTTTTTATAGGTAACAAAGGTTTCACAAGGAAAAGAAGAAAAAGATGCAAATTTATTAAGAATATGAGCAAAGAAAGTTAACTAAGGCGAAAATCGATACTTAAGTGCAGTAGCAGCAACTTCAAGAGTATTTTCAGTGAATATAAAGCTTGAAATGGAAAATTTCATATACGAAAAATTTGTAGAGCTCGGAATTATCTTCGAAACAAATTTAAGAACATATCAATCCGAGTTCTTATACAAAATTTATGGCTCGTTTACTGAAGCACTATAGAGTAGAAAATCCGATCCAACGGGCTACGGGTCTGTTGAACTTAATTTCGGATTTTGGACCCGAAAATTAGTATTTTATGTCATCTAATCTCAACCATTGGTTTCTAATACCTATGGATTGGATTAAAATTATATATCTTGAGATTAGCTTGTGTTGGATTAGAATTATATCTTTTGTATTGAGTTTGAGTTAATTCTCTTTTATATTGAGTTTGAGTAGGAGTAGGATTGTATTTGGGTTATAAATACCCCATGAGTTCTTGTAAATTGGGGAGAAATTTTTAGGTGTAATTTTAGATATACTTTTTATTAATAAAATTAAGATTTTGCTGAAGGGGTGACGGCCATAATACCGGACTCCAGAGGTAATTCTCTTTGTTCTTTAATTTTTCCTTAGTTAATTTATTTTAATTGCTTTCTAATTTAGATTTATTTGCTTTCTAGATTAGATTTAATTGCTTTCTATGAATAAAAATTTGATTTTGCTTGTTAGAAATATGAGTAGCTAATTTCGCTTAACTCTAGGATGTATATGAAGCTAGTATTCACTATGTAATTACTCTCTAGAATTTTCTTCTTAAATAAAATAATAAAGATATGATTTTTCTATGAAAAGATTAAAATAAAAGAACTTGAAGATTAATACTTTGATAGGTTATACTTGAATTAAGTTTCTTGATAGCCTATACTTAGTTAGGGTTTGAAGTTGATGGTTTTCATCTTATTCAAAGAATTATCTAATGATTTAGTTTATTTTTATGAAAAGTAGTATTTTTGATGAGTTATACTTGCACACCACTTGAGAGCTCATGCTTAGGGCACTCTAAATAAAGATTAAATTAAAAGATCAAATTTTTATGATAGAAGAAGATAATATAAGTAAATATGTAGTTGGAAACAAGTGGATTCTAGATCCTAAATTAATTAGAATAACTCTCAACTCCAAATACAACCTAAAATTCTTTGTTAGTCCATCAGACTATAAAATTAGTAAGAATCACAAAACACCTGAGATCTCTATTGGACGACTTGTATAGCGCTACAATAGACACTGTACGCTTGCAGTAATTTATCACATCAAGTTTTTGGCGCTGTTGCCGGGAATCGACAGTGTTTTTCTTATCTTTTCTAACGTTTTACGGTTTAACAGTGTGTGTTGAGTATGTATAGATCTGAAACTTTAGATACAGAAAGTAAAAAGGGAAGCAAAGATCTTGGAAGCGCACTAAAAAAACCAGAGATGTAAATTCCCTGATTTTAACGCTAAATAGCGGTAATTACCGCTATTTAGCGGCAATATTTGAGAGTTTCTCCCCAAATTTTGTATAATTCTGTATTTAGGGTTCTTGATTATGTAAAAAAAATATTTAAAAAAATCATAAAAATAAAATTTCAATTGTTTTTATTTTTTCTTTTCCATCTCTTCCCCTCTTCACCTCTTCACCTTCTTCAAAAAAAATTAAAAAAATTAAAAAAATATTTCAAAATCAAACTGGTTGCTATCATTGTCGTGATCTATATCATAATTATTATCAGTGTCTATGGATAGGAAGTTCGTTAGAATTAGGTCATAATCAAATTCACAACACATATAATGAGCCTACGAGCGCTTCTTATACACAAAATTTCAATTATGAATGGATGAATAATTCTAATTTTGTATATAATCAAGAGTCATACCAAGAGAGTTCTCCATCTGATCCTTTCTTTATGGGCTATTCATCTCATGTTCTACATTCAATCATAAACAAGATATTCAATTGAACATGTTAGATGAAAGATTAAAAAGATTAGAAGCAAACTATGCATGTCATGAGAATCTATCTTCAACCACTTCATATCTGTCATCAAATATGTACACAGATCTATCATATCCATCATCAAATTTTACTCATAATCTCGAGATGCAATCATTTGAAAAAATAAGGAAAATTACAATCATGAGTCTGATGAACGAAGACGTAGAATTGAGGAAGGTATAGAAGGTTTGCTAAAATCATCCTCTCAAAATTCATCCTCTAAAACTGCAACTTGTATGGAAGATTTTTTCAAAGCGATTTCTCAGACTAAACTTTTTTGAGATCAACCATCTAATAGTTTGAATATATCTTACTCCAACGAGCAACCACTTCAGTTATCTTTTGAAGTAGATATGATTCAAAATTAGTTAAATAATTTTGTGCATGATGAGTCTATAATTCAACATTGTGATCAACCTAATTTAGACCATTGTGAAAATAATTATGATGAAACTGGTGATAAAGAAAATATTTTGCTTGGTGATTTACCTCATGGTGAGCTTGCTAGTGACACATTATCATTTGATTCTTTGATGAAAATTGTGAAGAAATTTGTGAAGAAGAATTTTTATCCCTTCATAATAATTTAACTAATGATAAGTCCACTAGTATGACATTTTTTTTTTGAGAATTTTGATGATAGGTTTGTAGAAAATTTGCATGACGAGCCCAAAATATTAGAAGAATGGAAAGAACCTCAAAAAGTAAAGGTCATAGTACCTGATAATTTAAAAAGAGCCCTCCAAAATCAAGCTCATGATTCCACAATATCAAAGTGAGTATGCTATTTTATATATTGATAAAATTAAAATACTTACTAATGTGAAAGATGCTCGTTGATGGAATATGAACGATGGTAAATGTACGCTTTCCAACCTCAAAATTTTACTATTGAATAAAAGAAAGATGGGTAGGAATAAATTAAGAAAAATAAAAAATAAAATGGAAAGATTAAATGTAAAACTGACAAAAAGGCTAAGTTCATCCATATCAAGATGTAAAAGGACATATTATGAGAGTGGAAAGCGATCAAGAGGTCGTAACCGTTTGAATTTTCTAATAAGTGTATAATATTTGTATAATAGTTTTCTTATTTATTTTACCACCCTTGATTCATGTATGAGGGTATACACGAGTTTAGGTGTGGGGGAGTGGGTTAGGATTTTTTTTTTGTGTTTTTCTAAAATTATAGTTTTTTTTAGAGTTTTTATTTTATTTTTGGGTTTTTTTTTATTTTACACTTTGGATAATTTTTATGGTAACTAACTAAAAAAAATTTAAAAAAACTGAAAAAAACTGAAAAAAAAAACTAAATAAAAAAATTTAACAATAAATCTATGTATTTTTATCAATAGATCAACCTAATTACAGATAAATGAATAAATTTAGATTTGAAATTGGATATGAGAGTATATTGGACGATACACTTTGAATTTTATGAAAAAATTAAAATCTAAAAAATAAATACCGCTAACAGTAGTTTTGAGGCAAGTATACATCTATTTTTTACTTCACAATAGTTTATTAGGTTAAGGATAAAGATGATAACGAATGAGTAAGTTTTCTCTCTCTAAACAAAAAAAAGTGAGAATAAAATAATGGGGTGAGCCTGATATTAAGGCAATAGTCTCGAGAGTGATAAAATAACAGAGTGCACATGGTATTAAGGCAATAGTTTCAAGAGTGAAAAAAAGAGAGTATGATCTAAGTAATCAGCTACTTTGTGCCTAAGTAAGCGTGAATATTCGCATGAAAAGTGAAATATTCTAAAAAAAAGGAAAAAGAATAGAGTATGAACCGAGTAATGTGGTACTTTGCGCCTAAGCAAGCGTGAATATTCGCATGCAAGGTGAAATATTCTTAAAAAAAAAATTATTATGAGAGAGGAGATGAATTATGAGTTAGAGTTGGAGTCTAAAGCCGAAGTAAAGTATCACACGTGCACGTAGATGTATAGGACCAATGGATTATCTGTTAGTGGGTATTGAAAGATATAATTTAAATTTTTGATTAAAATGATAAGTGTATCTAATATGATGCTCGATTTGAAAATTGATAATCTAAATGCGTTCTTGAGTTTTTTAGTGAGATTAATTGATGAAAATATTATTAAAAAAATTTCTTTCTTTTGTATAAATTTTTTATTTTTCTTAATTTTCAGTTATCCTTATTTTTTTCTTTATTTCTCAATCTATTTTCTTCACGAATTTTGTGGGTATATTCACTACAAGCCCTCACGAGACAACACTCGTCAAATAGGGAATTTAGGGGTTTAAAGGCTTGTTGCACATGCTAAGTGCAATCGCGATTCTTGCAAAAGTGAGTTAGGATTTTTCTTTTTCTTTTTAACTTTAGATTTTGCTCGAGGACTAGTAAAACATAGGTGTGGGGGTATGATAAGTATCATATTTTACATTTCCCTCCCATATTTTATCAATTTTTATATATACATAATTGTTACTCAGGTATATTTAGTGTGTTTTTATAGGTAACAAAGGTTTCACAAGGAAAATAAGAAGAAGATGCAAATTTATCAAGAATACGAGCAAAGAAAGTTAACTAAGGCGAAAACCGACACTTAAGTGCAGCAGCAACTTCAAAAGTATTTTCGGTGAATATAAAACTTGAACTGGGAAATTTCATATGGGAAAAATTTGTAGAGCTCAGAATCATCTTCGAAATGAGTCTAAGATCATATCAATTGGAGTTCGTATGCAAAAGTTATGGCTCGTTTACTGAAGCACTGCAGAGTAGAAAATTCGATCCAACGGGTCACGGGTCTGTTGAACTTAATTTCGGATTTTGGATCCGAAAATTAGTATTTTATGTCATCTAATCTCAATCATTGGTTTCTAATACCTATGTATTGGATTAAAATTATATATCTTGAGATTAGTTTGTGTTGGATTTGGATTATATCTTTTGTATTGAGTTTGAGTAGGAGTAGGATTGTATTTGGGTTATAAATACCCCATAAATTCTTGTAAATTAGGGATAAATTTTTTGGTTTAATTTTAAATATTCTTTTTATTAATAAAATTAGGGTTTTACTGAATGGATGACGGCCACAATACCATACTCCAGAGGTAATTCTCTTTATTCTTCAATTTTTCCTTAGTTAATTTATTTTAATTGCTTTCTAATTTAGATTTATTTGCTTTCTAGATTAGATTTAATTGATTTCTATGAATAAAAATTTGATTTTGCTTGTTAGAAATATGAGTAGCTAATTTCGCTTAGCTCTAGGATGTAGATGAAGTTAGTATTCACCATGTAATTACTCTCTAGAATTTTCTTCTTAAATAAAATAATAAAGATATAATTTTTTCTATGAAAAGATTAAAATATAAGAATTTAAAGATTAATACTTTGATAGGTTATACTTGAATTAAGTTACTTGAAAGCCTATACTTAGTTATGATTTGGAGTTGTTGGTTTTTATCTTATTCAAATAATTATCTAATAATTTAGTTTATTTTTATGAAAAGTAGTAATTTTGATAAGTTATACTTGCACACTACTTGATAGTTCATACTTAGAACACTTTAAATAAAGATTAAACTAAAAGATCAATTTTTTATGATAGAAGAAGATAATAGAAATAAATATGTGGTTGGAAACTAGTGGATTCTAAATTCTAGACTAATTAGAATAACTCTCTACTCTAAATACAACTTAGAATTTTTTGTTAGTCCGTCAGACTATAGAATTAGTAAGAATCGCAAAATACCTGAGATCTCTGTGGGACGACCTGTATAGCACTACAACAGATACTGTACGCTTACAGTAATTTATCACATCATGCATGGTATGACTTCTTGCTTATGTAGAAAGTCTTGAATTCAATTTTGTATTTCTATGGCATCATTTCAGCATTTGTTTTTGAAGGCTCGCAATAAACCCGCCATCTTATATCTGAGATTTGAGAGTCTTCGTAAAATTCTAGTATCCGTGTATCTGTCATGTGACTTTCATGAGCCTTTGTCAGATTTGCAACTTTTCATCCGGAGGTTCGCGAATTAACAAAATTCATACTAAATTCTCGATCCTGAATTCTGAGGATTGCAGGTTTAAGTTCGCAACATTCTATCCAGAAATTCGTGGGATGACCCAAAATTTCTCAGAACTTGTAGAGACTTTTACGAGGCTTGGGATAAAACCATTGAGCGTGGAATCCCAAGCGTTGCATGTCTTTATTAATGATAAGATCTCCGAGCAGAATCTTCGTTGTTGTTGTTTTACTGGCTTAGCAACTGGCTGGATGTTCAATTTATGAACTGCTACACTTGGGTCTAATCCTGGCATCTCCTCATAACTCCAAGCGAAAATATTAATGTATTCGCGAATGAGAGACATCAAATCCTCTCTTTCTTCCGAGGATAGGTTCTCACTTATAAATATGGATTTAGAATTCTTTTCATCCCTCATATTTATTTGGATCACTTTATTTTCGGTTGGAGGCTCGCGCTGTTCAAACCGGATCTCCCACTTCACATTAAGATGCTTAGCCCAGGGGTCGTCTTTTATCGGCAAGGCTTCCTCTAAGTTTTCGTCTTCTTGGATCACGGAAGCCATGTTCGCCGACACTTCGCGGAAAATCATGCCAATACTGACATCTGAGTCCCAGCAGGACGATTCTGACGAATAATCGCACTGTCTTTCTTCGGTTGGAGGCTCGCACTGTTCAAACTGGATCTCCCACTTCACATTAAGATGCTTAGCCCAGGGGTCGTCTTTTATCGGCAAGGCTTCCTCTAAGTTTTCGTCTTCTTGGATCACGGAAGCCATGTTCGCTGACACTTCGCGGAAAATCATGCCAATACTGACATCTGAGTCCCAGCAGGACGATTCTGACGAATAATCGCACTATCTTTCTTCGGTTCTCTCATTTGAGAAACCCTCGGGAGTGGTGACGTATCCTAACCCCCTGCCGGTTTTCTGGT
Organism: Dracaena cambodiana; assembly: GCA_036321105.1. NCBI lineage: Eukaryota > Viridiplantae > Streptophyta > Magnoliopsida > Asparagales > Asparagaceae > Dracaena > Dracaena cambodiana. The sequence goes on from JAYEPQ010000003.1 coordinate 17,353,649, forward strand.
AATAATCTGGCATTTTCCCTTCTGAGACAAAGGGTTGAAGAATTATCTTTCTTCCTTTTTCGAAATTCAACACCTTGCCTTCGGCCAGATTATATCCCATTTTCTTTACTAATCTATGAGAGTTTTGACCGTAATGGAAGAACTCGGGATTTTCCTGTTCTTCCTCAGAATATAAGCATTTCTTTTTGTTCTTGTGACTTGCCATTCCAACTACTATGGCTTTCTGGGTTCCGTTTTTGGGAGGAACCTCAAAAATGACCATGTTAGCACTTTCAACGTCATTACTTAATTCGTGTAAGGATGATCGGATAGGTGCTTGGAAGGAAGTCAGAGAACATATCTCATTCACACAATCGCTGAATATATCTGTGCTAGTGCTTGAGGGCTCAGAATCAATACCAGAAGAATAAGCAAACTCTAAATTTTTATTTATCACCCATTCACCATCAGAGTGAACAGTGTTATTTACATCAAGGCCTTCGAAGCTTATCACAATGGGCTCACCGTTCCAAATTACATCCTCAGATTTCGAATCTTCGGATCCTGGTTCTGTATTAGCTTCCTCGCCGCTATCAGAGTCATCTGGAACAGGCTGATCTGAAATACCGAACGCATCTTGATACAACAACGCGTCAGTAAAGTAGTTTTCAACTCCTTTAAAGGGTTTCTTTTCTACGACTAGCATTCTTACATTCCCGTCTTTGTCCATATATTTCATGCATTGATGTAACATGGAGGGCATAATGAGATTGTTAATGTGTCCGCATCTATCATATAGCACGTGACTTCCGTCTTCAGGTCGCCGATTGGGCATTTAAACTTTATCTTACCCAACGGTCTACTACCGTTAGCATTGAATCCGAAGATAGTAGTATTAGTCACTACTAATCTATTCATCGTAACTCCAAGGTATTGTAGCATCCTCCGTGACATGATACTCAAGGTCAAGTCTAGATCAACTTGAATGCAATCAATCTCTGTAGACCATATGTATCCCTTGTAATACAAAAGACGGTGATGCTTATTACTCCTGACTTGCATATCTTCCAAAGAGAAAGCGATATAGGGGATGTTCTTACCAGAGACCTGGTGACACGTCGCACAAAGAGATTCTTCTTCCTCAATCATCTTTGGTATCTATGCCAAGAATACCTCTGAATCTTGCAAAGTTTCTCTTAAATCTTTTCTAGTAGATTTGGGAAAGTTTCAGGAGTTTGTACAAGGTTATCCTCACGGGAATATTGGCTAACTGTGTTAGAATGTCGAACTAGAATGACTTCTGCAAATCCTCCACAGGCTCTTTTCCCTTTTTCTTCAGAACTTTATCAAACTTAAGTTCTTTTTGCTTGGTCTTCTCTAGAGATGGTCGAGATTCTGCGGCCTGGCCATGTTCTTCAAATAATATTTTTCAGAACGGATCCCTGTGGGAGGGGGATCCGCGTCAGCCACCAGAGAGTCTCCTACTTTTTCTTCCGAATCTGTTAGAGTAGGAATTCCTCCATCAACTTTGAAAATTATGAAGACGATATTAGAAGTAAAGATCTTCCCTTTTTGCCTTCTTCCAGATGAATTAGAAGTCCATTGTTCATCATTAATTAGATCGGGATGCACCCACAATATTTTCCCTCTATTAGTTTCGAAGGGGACAATCCTTTCTCCTGCTGTTGATGCGGATCAAAATTCACGACCTGCATCGTGCTTCTAGGAATGGGTTCTACTCCGTCTTGAACTGTTGATTTTATTCAGTCAGGCGCTTTACCGAACTTGACAGTCACCATGTTCGCGGTCAACTTTTTATGGTGTTCTTGGAGCTTGATGACATTGGCGTCCACTAAGACTTGAATCTTATCTTTAAGAATGTAATAATTTTGGGTAGAGTGGTTAATAATCCTACGGTAGATACAGTAATTAGGATCATTAACTCTCCCTGTTTCTTCCGGACGTTTAGATTCTGACAGTTTCAGCATCTTCGTACTCATGAGGAGGTTACATATGGTTTTCGTATGCTCATCCTTGAAGGAATATTGTTTTTGAGGCATACGTGTTTGAGAAGGGAGTTTCGGAGAAGATTTTACGGGTTATGGGGCATCCGTCACCATTGTCTCTTTCCCCTTATATCCCCGGGATCGAGACTTATGGTTGTTATCGCTATTTCGCTTCTGTCTCTCCTTGTCTCCTTCTTCTTCGAGCCTTTATGCGATCTCCTCAGCCTCCTCAGCTTGTAAGGCAAGGTCCTTCCAAGTCGAGGACTTTACTGCTCCCATCCTGACCAGAAACGTTAGTTGACAAATTATGTCGACAAGTTTCTACCAAGATCTTTTCGACATCCCATGCGGGCATCTGAGAGAATCGTTCGTGAATCTTTTAACGAAGTCTCGGGCCGACTCCCCTTTCTTCTGCTTGGTAGTTTAAAGCATTGGCATTGACACTTCTATATCGTCTTCATAGAATCTAGTCAGAAAGGCTTTTTCTATGTCGTTCCATAAATTTATGGCTCCCAGTTCTAACCTCCGGAACCATTCAAATGCTAGTCCTGTCAAGGTACTAACAAATGCCTGCGTAATGATGGGGTCGCTCCCGGCTAAATTCTCAATTTGTAACTTAAAATAGTAAATGTATTGGTTCGGCGATCCTTACCATCAAAAATTTTGAGCTTCAATGGTTTGTAGCTTTCCGAGTAGGGCATGCTTTCCTATTCCACTAGATATGGCCTTATAACGCCTAGCTCCTGCAAATCATTTTTATGCATGAGGGCATTCAATTGATTTTGGAAGCTTTCCACCTAGACAGCGTTCGCGTTCCCTTCTTGATGTGCGGAGCGGTCGCCATCATCCTCATGATGCTCTGATTCTTTTTCATTATTGTGAAGAATATGATCTTCTTCCGCCTTCTTTCCCCTGTCAGTTTTTGGGTGCGAAGATGTATCCTTCAACCTAATCTTCTCCAGTTCCATCAGAACATATTGCATGTCTTTAAGTTCGCTGATAGCGTTTTGTTGTTGCTAGATATGCTTGTCTTGTTCATCCATCCTCCGTATGAACTCTTCTGGAATGTTGTTTTGAGTCATATATGCGGAGGCGGAGTCTTCCAGGAGCGAATCGGACGTTTGCGACTCAGCCATAACAGACTTGATCATGTCTTCTTCATTGGAAGAGATTCCCGCCATTTGTCTATAGTTCATGGGGATTGCCATCCCACTTTTGAGTCGAGTGTTTTGAAAAACCCCTCGCTCTTCATTGAGTACATCCTTCGGACCTGAAGAGAGATCCGAGTCGGAAACATCTCCTTCGAAAACTTTTTTTGCCTTCTTTTTCTTCTTCTTTTCTCCCATACTTATCATATTGGATGATACTTCGGGATATTCGGGCTCAGAAAACTCAATCTTGTTTCGTCGTCTCTTCTTCGCTGGTTGGGATGATGGAGCCAATAGTCGATGGAACACCGACGGTCTAGTATGGGCTGAACAATAACAGTGAGATAGTACTGCATTGATCAGTCATTCGCAATGGCAATGAGATGCGTAGGATTTTTTCCTTTTTCTGTTTAGAAGTTCCCTAAGATCTCTTGCATTGGAAGTCTTTGTTACGGTGTCACTTGTGAAAGATAGCCCTGGGACCGGCATCCCTCTTTCGTCGAAGACTCTTGGAGCAGGTCTCACTCTTACTGGGACAGTGAGTGAGATAGGCTTAGCCTTAAAGATAGACGCATGTCTTCCGTGAACTTGAGGTTCGCGGGCTTCGCGGGCTTCTTCAATTGTGTGATCATGCTTCCCCGTGGAACATGAGGGACGCGGATGTATGCTCCATGTTTGAAGTCATAGATGGTTTTGGTGGAGTTACTCCGTTTCCTGTAAGAAATACGAGTAAATCATTCTGCGTCTTGATCTTCTACAACCTTGCATTTTGGCCTCCATACTTATACAATAGACCTTTGCGATGATGAGTTGGCGGCTTCCTTTGGCTGCGTGGTCCTGCAAAGGGCACGAGTTTTACTTCTTTTTAGATTCTTTCTCATTGTACGAGTGAGAGGACCCTCCTTTTCTTCGTCATAGACTTGCGGAGTAGGTAGTGATCGTTTCCTTTTGTTGAATTGGGAACCTTGGTCCACCTTGCTTGAGAGATCATGAGTTTTAGCCGAAACTGGGTTAGAGCCCAATGTTGAAGAAGAGGATTTTGGACTAATTTGGTCCGTCGATTCTCTCGGCTGAGTTATTGTCATTAAAGCCTCCTTGGAGATTGACCCCTTGGAGATTTTACGGCATCCCCGTAGAGAAGTACGGCTCTTGGAGCCTGAAGAAAGGAATTCTTCGTACCTTTCCTGATCAACCTGAATGGTGAGCGAGTTGACGAGACTGCCAACTAGAATGTTGTCGGATTGAGGTACCACCAGATCACCGGAGGTGATGGCAGTTCCCAGCGGAGTCGTCAATTTTCTGTTCGCCATAAAAATTGTAAATGACGCTCTATTGAAGTTTTTTCAATAAATGATTACAATCCAACGGTTTCCCATTTACAAAAGATGAGGAAAATGGATTTCCTCTTTATTTAAAACTGGATTCTGATGTAGCTGTGGAGGACAATCCTGCTCTCCGTTGACACTCCGTACAATCTCTCTCAGTTGGCTGAAAAAGAAAGGCTCTGGACTCTTGATCACAAAGGGTAATTTTTAGAAGAAAATACTCTATACTTTCTCTTTCGTTCTCCTGCCTTTTATAGAGGTTCTAGGGTAACGTCCCGCCTCATTTGCTCGACCATTAGCCCCCACTATTCGAGAAGTGTCGTCATATTCGTTAGGTGGTTGCTCCCACGATCGAAGTAATGTCGCTGCATTCCTTTGGCAGTTAGCTCCACAATCCGAGGTGGTAACTCTCTTGTTCGGGTCAGGTAATTTTGTATTAAACCCCTACCCGGAAGTTATGAGTAGTATCGCGAATCTCAATTTAAGATTCGCGAACCTGTTCCGTCGTCACTGGGTTGCGAACCTGGATCTTTAGGTTCGCGGATCTGCTTTGTTTTTCAAAAATTTTCGCCGACAACAATGTAGCTTAAGTATGGTTGGTCGACTAATCCAATATACATGTTAGTCTAAAAGCTCTGGATTGGTCGACCAATTATAGGGGTTGATTAACCAATCCATTATATATACTTCTATATAAGCTCTAGATTGATTGACCAGTCTTATGGTAGGCTGATCAATTCATATGTGTGCATCTCTATAAGGTATGGATTGGTTGATCAACTCTATGGTTGGTCAACTAATCCAATTTGTATGATTTCATATTTGGCCGACCAGCTCTATAGGTGGTCGACCAATCTATTTATTCAGACCAATCTACATTATTTTCGTATTTTTTTATTTTATAAATTTTTTGACATTTTAAAATATCACTTATATTCAATTATAAAAATTATTCATATAACAAATACATTTTAGTATTATGTATAATCATATTGTTTCAGTCCCTAATATGTTCATTTAGTTAGTTGTGACTTTCTATCTCTTGAAAATAGGTAAACTTACATCCTATATCAATTCAACTATCTTAATAGGGTGATCACATTCAAATTTCCATAGATCACTTATCCTAACCATTTTCCATGAAACAATAAATGGAAAGTCAGAAGGCAACTTTCTACAAACCATTTTCCATAAAACAATAAAAAAATTAAAAAAAGAAAAGAAAAAAGAAAGTTATTGGGTCTCACCAGTACATTTTCCATTTTTGCTTTTTATGAACCAATCAACAACTTATCCTCCCTCGCTCTAAGTTTATAAAGCAACAATGGAACAATGCATTGCTCTCATGTTTAATTTTGACTATTATAGATTTTAAATCTCCAAAAATTAAATCATCAATGGCACTATTAAGACAATATTAAATCCATTTTAATATTTAAGTAAATTGAGAAAAACTTAACTTTTTTTTTCCCTCAACAAATAATGCCAAGTGCGGCTTCGCAGCCACCTATGAGAAATTCTCTAAATTCATTATCACAAGGAAATTAAGATCATACATGAGATAGTTAAACCGACTATTGATATTAAGAACCGCTGACGTTATGTGATGAATATATGTGATAAATAGATACAATGATTACATCGTTGGTCTTGGTTGTTTTATAGCTAAGCAACATAAGATACTTTCATTCTTCATAATCTTGCATGGAATAAAAAGTAATTACAAAGAGGATAACCAAGCGATGAAACTCAATAGATTGTGGAGTGCAATCAACCATTCAAATGGTTGAAAACGTATCTCCATTTTCCATTCTACTCTTTGAACCGAAAGGGAATTTCTTCTTCTTATACTTGTTAGTGGCCGAGAACGCATAAATTACTTAAAATAACTATGTTCAAAAACCATATGGGTGAAATTGTCTTGATAATTTTTTTTAATATATATATATATATAGGGATTACTGTAGGTGAGCCGCCAGTTCAGGAAAAGTTACATGAGTTAGCGGCAAAACTACAATGATCCAATGACTTTTTTTCAATTTTTTTTAATAATTACTATCTACATCTACTTAACTTCTTTCAGATTAAATTTCATAAATTTTGGAGTTCATTTACCCTTTCATCAAGTGCATACAAAATGTTTTATTTATTTAAAAACGTTAATTTTGTGTTAACTTGATTGAGTACCAAATCAAAACTAAAACCCAAGAAATTGAGTATGAGTGAACCCTAGGGGGTCGAGATCATAATCCAAAATAAATTTTAAAAAAACGATTATTAGAGATAGTGGAAATGAACTGCAGCTCTGATAACTTGCATGAGCTGTCAGCTCATTTTCATTTTTCTCACATATATATATATATATATATATATATATATATATATATATATATATATATATATGGGAAAACTGGAGGAGGGCTGACAACTTAGATAGATACCTGAGCTGCTGCCACATGGAAGCACCGTATTGGTCAACCCGATAAAAACTAAACAGTCTAATTTTTATATATAATTAAATTAAAATTGAAATACAACAAATCCGAGCGCTTATATGCAAAAAGCTCTCCCCTCTAAACAACCTCGCAATTTCTACATACAGCTTCTCTATCTCCAATTCCTAAATGCCACCAAGCACCACTCATCAGGGGCTGGAGCTTCAAGATACATGACAACCCAATCTCTCAACCTCTCTTCTTTTTTATGGCCTTCATCTCTTCTCTTTTGCTCTCAATGTTTGCCATAGAGATCGCCCTTTTTTCCTATAATTCCCAATTTAAACATTGCTTGCATCATCCAGTGATGACGAGCAATCAACAATCAGTTTTTTCGGAAAGGCTACAGATTTATTAAGCCAAGCTCAAAAAAACTACAAATTTGTCATCATCACCATCACCATTTCCAACCTTCGCAACCACAAAGCTGCCACCTTTGCTAGCAAATCGGACAACTTCACCCTTCTTCCCCATAATTAAACAAACACTAGACAAATTGGGTCGAATCTTGCAGCAGGGTCTGCTCTGAATGATTAAAGAACAATTATTATCACTACAAAACGATGGCTCAACAAGGGAGGAGAGCGATCCAAGCGATATGCCATTGTCTCAAAATTCAGAATTTTTAATGTCGGTTCAATTTTGGGGGAGATATATAAAAGGCACGATCAAAATGCAACCTTTCTTCTGTTGGTGCCAGTGGGGCGGCTGGGCCGTGGGATTTGATAAGAATCATCAGAGAGACCCACGAAGGCAGATTGCAAAGTTGTTTAGAGGGAAAACTTTTTGCATAAAAGTCCTTAGGTTTGTTGTATTTCAATTTTAATTTAATTACATATAAAAATTAGACTGTTTAGTTTTTATCGGGTTGATCAATACAGTGCTTCCATGTGGCAGCAGCTCAGGTATCTACCTAAGCTGTCAGCCCTCCTCCAGTTTTCCATATATATATATATATATATATATATATATATATATATATATATATATATATTTCATACTGTATGATTTATAAGTATAAAATATAGAGAGATATAGATATTGTGGGGATGGTGATGATATAATTTTGTTGGATTTTGTTTAAGATAAGAGCCCATTGGATTTCAACTATGAAAAACTATTGGAATTAGAATCCACAAATTCTTGGTCGTTTTATTTGCTATATCATGACTAATTAATTTTTGGAAAATGATCTGGTTAAATATCCAAGTGTTTGTTTGAACAAAAAAAAAAAAAAAATTGAAAGTTACTTTTTATATAGTAAGATGATATCTATGCAATACTTTACTTTCAAATTTTTCTTTCTCATACTGGAAGAGCTCTCGGAAGTAGAAAATCAAGACAAAAATAATTAATTTTTGGCAAATGATCTAGTTAAATATCCAAGTGTTTGTTTGACCAACAAAGAAATTGGAAGTTACTTCTTATATGGTAAGGTGATACCTATACAACACTTTACTTTCAAATTTTTCTTTCTCACACTGGAAGAGCTCTCAGAATTAGAAAATCAAGACAAAAATAATTTTTTATTTGTATATCCTCATTACTATTCAAAAGTTGTACATTTATAAATAAAAAAAAACTAATAGAGTAATCTAAATATTGTTTAATTTAATCAATTAAATAATACTCTCTTTACTGTCCAATATATATTTTTTTTCCAACGATTAGCAAACAAATACAAAAAAAAAACTCTTTTTTTTTTTAACTTCCATTTTAGAAGTTACTTCTCAATTTCTTTTTCTTCACTTCTATATATTTTTAGGCCTTGTTTGGTTATTTGGAAGTATAGGAAGTAGGGAAGAGAATTAGAAGTAACTTTCCAAAAATAAAGTGGTAGAAGAAACTATTTCTTGATATTCTTTTGTTTGTTTGGTCTATATAAGAAGTAAGAAGATTATACTTCTTTTACTTCCACAAATTAGGTTATTTGTTTGGCTAGTTAAAAGGAAGTATGGAAGTAGGGATCCAAACACCATGGTGAGAGAAGTTCAATCTCTAAGAAATCTTTTGTTTTTTAAATTATTTTTTATCTCGATCCGTGAGATCTCTCCATCTTCCGCTCGTTTTGAGGGAGAAGAAATTTTGAGTATTTACTCAGCCACGTAGGATCCATGTCAGCAAATAGGAAGTAAATTCCAAATTACTTCTGAGCCCAATAAACAACAGAAGTAGTGGAAGTAAGTTACTTCTCATACTTTCTACCCTACTTCAGTGCAAACAAACAGGGTCTTAGTGAGCCAAACACACCCTAATATGGAAAGAGTAATCCACTTTGGACTAGAATCACTTGGAATTTATCGAAAATATTCGTTGAAAAGAAGGCTAATTTTTAGAATTTTAGCAAAGTCATAAAAACTATGAAGTATACAAAATTTAATCCATAGAACTCAGCCTAGAAATTAGTCCCATGAAATTCAATAGTGACAGGCTTAATTTCGCTTTTACTCCTCTGGTTGGAAAGAAAAGAGACAGAATTCAATTCTGGAACTAGAAAGTTTTTATGTAGTGGGGTTCGAGCCAGAGAGAATCAAATCATCAAAGACTATGGAAATTCTAAATGAGCACATCACCGGTCTTAGAATTGTAATTTTTACAACTCTAATCCACTAATCCGTGGTGCGCTCGTTTATAAATTCCTGAAGAGTACCGCCGACTCAAATTAATCCTTTCCAAACTCCGGTATTTTACTTTTTTATTTTGGACCTTTTAACTAAGCTTTCTCTTGTACGTACATTCGGAGAAATTATATTTGCACATGGAAATTTATTCTTATTTTAAAACTTATAAATAATTATAAGTTTAACATTTTTTTATTAACTTACCCTTTTAATTTCAAATTAAGACTTTTTAAATTTTAAAATTACAACTCATCGTTTTTCTCCTCTATTTTTTTCTCTAAAATCCTAAAAAAAAAATTAGTAAAATTTAAATAAAAAAGAAATACATCTCCTATAAACTCATCGATTTAATTTCTTAATCTTATAAATTTTTTACATTCATGTTTCTAAAAAGGTTTGGAAGAATTTTTAATTCTTCGAATTCACTATGACAAGTAAAATTAGGGTCTGGAGTTTAAATTTGAGTTCTTTTATTCAAATGGAAAATTCCAACATGCAATAAGTATCGAAAGACAAATCTAAGATACGATTTAAAATTATTCTTAGTTTTTTATGTGTATTTGTTTGCAATTTATTATTACTTATGTTTTTTTTGTTAGGGAGACATTTGCTGCTCGTTGGGTTTTAATACCTGACTAGATGATTCTTTAGTTGGGTATTAATACCCAATCAACATATTTTTAACTTGGAAATTAATATCCAACTCAAATAAAAACGGATAAAAATTGTTAAATTTTATGAATATATGACTAACATTTTCTATGTTCAGATGCAGTAGCCTCTCTTTATCATGGCGATGCACAATCTCTTCAGTGAACCCACTGACTACAAATTGACCACTAGCGGGTAATGTCTCAACTTTTGTTTTACTATCTACCATGACTCCATTAATAACCCTTGGCGGAACATGCAGCTACTTAGGTTAGCCACTCCTGTTACACTATTCGGATTCAAAAACTTTACATGATTTAAAGCTTTCACATTTGGATGAAAACTCCCTCTCACTTTCATTTTGGTACGAAAATTGATCAGGAACAACAACAACACTCTCAAATTTAGGTTCTACTGTTGCACTTTCAAGTCTGAGTGAAGCTAATAACCTCTTCGAATCCTCATAACGACAGCTCTGGAACACCGATCTCACCTCATAAATGACATTACTTCCAGATGACAGGAGTAAGTAGAGGAAAGGAGGGAGGATTGGAAAATAGTTTGGACGCAGAAAGTAAATAAGTGTTATTTCAAAATAGGAGTTCGGTGCAGAAAGTAAATAAGTAATATTTCAAAATAGGAGTCCGTTTTGAAATTAATATGCAGGGCTTCGATAGTAAATTGGTATGCGCAAATAGAATTTATTTTCCGTACTCCCGTCGCTTCTCGTGAAAAGTAAAACCTTTCCCTCTCCCTCTCTTTATATTATTTTATTCGCCAGCTATCTCGGGGCCACCAGCCAAATCTAGTTTGAATTTTGAAAATGGGGAAAATTTAATAGATTAAAAAAATCGGAGTTGTTATGTTCAGTACGAATCGATTTTGAGGTAAATCTTCGGTTTTGCTCTTTCGCTTGTTCTCTCTAATCTCTGCTAAAGTTCGGCATTTTTGCATCTTTTTGATTCGATTCTGCAGTGCTGATTCCTAGGGTTTGCTGGAAAATGTGTGAGCCTCCTATCTTCAGAAGAACGATGAATTTGTGAGTTTCGTGCTAAATTTGTTGTTGTTCTCTCTCTCTCTCTCTCTTTGCTTCAGTGTAATGTCTGATTACAACGTTGGACTGTTTTTTTTTTTTTTTTTTTCAGAATTTCCTCTTTTCCAGAGCGATCTCTGAATGCTGGACGGACTCAGAATTCAAAAATTTTTGCTCCGGTGAGGGTTTCTTTTGCTAGATTTGTTTTATCTGGGGAAAAAAATTGATTTTTATTTGTACTTTTTGCACTTAGAAGTATTGGGTAACTATATAATTGGGGAAATTTGGCATATTTTTAGCATTAGGTGCAGTAAAAACAAGCATTAGTTTTTAAGGAAGAACCTTTTACTTTTGAATCCTTTCTTATGATAAAAAGTAAGAGAATAATGAAGCATCTAATTGGGGACAGTCTACAAACACAGATTGAGATCTTACCAAAGTTCAAGCCAACGAGCTAATTTTGCAGCTACTCGTTTTTTTGCTCTTTTTTCCTTCTGGATTAATTGTGTATCAGTGGTTGCACTTTTGAGAATGCTTCATTAGTTTTCTGGACACAAGTTATCATCCCTCCTTCTTATATAGCCTTTTGTACCTCTTTTAAGTTTTAAAGTCGATACTTTTCTTTCTTTTTCTGGAGAAAATTAAGGTGGATAATTTTCACTCTATCCCTTGGGTAGGAAGAGGATTCCTCTCAGCGTAGAGCCTTGAACCTGATGTTGGAAGTTGCGGACGTTCAAAACAATGGACAAATCCTTAGAGAAGAACTCAGTCACATGTTAAGACGCTTTCTCATTCATCCTATTGTGGTGGATATTAAGGTTCAACGGTGACAGGTTTTTGCATACATATTGACATGGGGAAGAACCATGTCAAAGATCACCGCTAGTTCCAAATGACTGAGGACGGAATGGTGGTGATGGGTTTTGCATATGCCATCCGGATAAAATGGTCAATCGAGCTTTAGTATCCATTTATCCATTTTATTGGCCATCAGTTTTGACAGTTACCATATCCATGATACTTGCATATGGTATTTGAGCAAGGTTGGAGGGGGCAACTGATACATGTAAGTTGCACTCCAAATTGCAATAGGCAATTTGAAATCAAATTTCTTCACTTTATATGGGGATGTGGAATAAATAACGTAGCCTTTAATGAGATTATGCATTACCTTGCAGCTGTATGAGTGACTTGTTAGTCCATTAGCCATCATCAGTTTGCTTTTGGTTGATCCATCTCCCTAAGATTTCATAAAGTTTCCTCTTGTGATGAAGGTGGCAAGGATGAAATTAAAAAGGCTTTAGGGAGCTTTCATGTGGTTCCTTCCCAAGTCCCGTGGAAATCAAAAGAGCTGTACTATGGTTGCTATAGAAGAGCTACATCAGTTTGCAGCTAGGCACACTAAAGTTGTTATACAATATAAGATCGAGTATTGTCTCAGGCCTAATTTTCTGGAGAGAAAATGAATGGAACCCAGGTCACTAGGTAAGCATTCAGTTGGACTGACTGCATATGTATTCCCTAATAGCTGGTATCAACAGTAAGAACACTGTATTAGAAACTTATCAGTCAGTGCTGACTAAACCTTCTCTATCTTTTAATGAAGTGGTTTAATAAAATATTGGTTTAATAAAATGTAACCAAGAGCTATAGAATAGTTCTCGGTCTTCATCATAGATTGTACACAATTACCTTGCTAGCTAACTAGTGTGGACTTGATATGTTATATGAAAATCAGTCTTAAGTTTTAACTAGTATATTGCATGTCTAAGTAATTTCTTTAAAAAAAAAATCTCATATACAAGTGAAACCCAACGCATGCAGTTTGACTTATAATCACTCTTATATTCATGTTATCCTAATGAAATAAAGTCAGGGGGTACTTAACCTATCAATTAAATGTCACATGCAATGTTTAAAATAACGATAACGGTAATGTAACGTTTTGTCTCTATTAGGTTATATAGCATATAGCGTAACGCATAACGTAAGTTACACACTTTTCTATTTATTTAATTAAAAATAAATATAAAACTATATAAAATAAATTTTATAAATTGAAAAGTGAATTAAAAATTCTAAAAGAAAATATAAAAAATTATATACCAGTATTAATTCTAAATTTCTAACAAGTTTCACAGTAATTCTCAAATTTATCTTCATAAATTAAATTACATTCTCATCCATAATTTCAGTCATCATCTAAATAAGAAAATAAAGATTTCAAATTTATTTTCAATTATTATCAATATTGTAATTTATATTTTGTAATACTCAATTTATTTTTAATTGTTTGTTTTAGATTAGCTGAGAATTTAATTTAATCAGCAAGTAAGAAATTTTCATAATTGGAAATGAATTATAACAAAAAAAAAATCAATAATTGGAAAAAAAATTATAACAAGTAAATAGGAATGTACAAACTCAAAATATCACAAGCAATCAAATAAGCAAATAACAAGCCATCAAGTTAAAAAAAAACTATAACAATTCGCTAACAATCAAAATAAATAATCGAAATCAATATAAAAGCTATTTAAAAATTATTGTAAATAACATAACATAACGTAATTTAATGTAATATAATGTAAAATAACATAAAATAACATAAAAAACGCACTGTTACGGTGCATTGAGTTATCTTCGACTGTTAAGTAACGTTGGCTATCTGTTAGGTTTCATAACGCAACATAATGGGTTTCATAACGCATCAACATTGGTCACATGGTTGATAAGCTTATTCTCATGAAAATGCCATTCTACAAAACACATGATTGGAAGTTGGAACATTAGGTGTGCGAATGGTTATGTAATGATTTTCTAAATCATGAGGGAAAATGTTGGGAATTGTCGTTATAAAAAAAGCCTAAAAAATAACTTGTTTTACGAACCCATCGATTAAGATTACTTATTTAGATGTAGTGAATATTTGTTGTGGCCATTGGATGGATTAATGGCATCTGATAGATCTGCTATACCTGGGCGGTTTTTAACCTATTAACCACATTGATGAAATACTTTGATCATGTACTAAAACCATGCAGAAACTCATTGCTATACAAGTGGCAAAAGCATGGTTGTGATGGGATTCCTGCACATTTATTAGAACCATTTAGAGATTCATTGCTACCTGAGTGAGAAACCATGGTTGCGATTTGGCTCCTGCACATTCTTGCTGAGCTAAATCTAGTTCTAGTGTCCATTGTAGGCCCCCTCCAATGTCATTATCCTTTTCCGTTAGTATCATAATGACCACCTTCAACGGTTGATCCCTCTCGTCTTTCAAGTTGCAACAAGCCACTATGATTTCAAGCAAGCACCTCATCAGATCTCCTCCAAGACCCTCTTGTCCAATTATGCAGTTTTACTTCTTCTTTCCCTTCTCATTCTGTTTTTCCTTCATCTTCTTTTCCCTTCTCATTCTGTTACACAAACAGAGTTCAGTCCATTTTAATGCATGTCTGACATATAGTAAGTAGAGGCCTCTTGTACTTCATCATGATCTTATGGATATCTATTTCTTGAAATTTCTATTCATGTAATGAAACCATATAAATACCAATTATAATTATTTATTATTTTTTCTTCGATTATGAATTCTTATGACAGTGGATTTATGTGAAGAATATTTAAGCCGTCCTTCACAAAGCTGTACTATATACCTCCTGATGTTGTATATTGATATGCATTTCTCCCTGATTGCCAGATTTGATTCTTAAGAACATATAGTAGGGAGAATAAACTGTCAGATGAGCTTTAACATTTTAATCCTATGTGTTACAACCATACACTTACAGTATACTGGATTAGGTGAATGATAACACAGGAGTAGTTCGAAAGCAAATCACACAATTTGGAAACATCAACAGTTCGTGCAGATTCCAGCTTGAACAGGAGGTAAGTGCATCTATCATGTTTATGATAACAAGCTTTCTCTGTGTCGAAGAAGAAGAGTGCATTTATTATGCTAGCATTTTAAAATTTGATATGATGGAAGAATTGCTTTGGAGTAGTTTATGGTGCCTTTAGAAGTTTAAACTATTATTGTGGTGAACAATTTGGTTTGACCTCCTCAATAGTCTTTAATTCGGTTTCCTATTGTTAAACTCATTGCCAATGTTTAAAATAACGATAATGGTAACATAACGTTTTGTCTCTGTTAGGTTATATAACATATAGTGTAACGCATAACGTAGGTCATGTGATTTTCTCTTTATTTAATAAAAATAAATATAAAACTATATAAAATAAATTTTATAAATTGAAAATTGAATTAAAAAATTCTAAAAGAAAATATAAAAAAATTATATTCCAGCATTAATTATAAATTTTTAACAAGTTTCACAGTAATTCTTATATTTATCTTCATAAATTAAATTACATTCACGCACATAATTTCAGTCATCATCTAAATAAGAAAATAAGATTTCAAATTTATTTTCAATTATTATCAATATTGTAATTTATATTTTGTAATGCTCAGTTTATGTTATTTTTAATTGTTTATTTTAGATTAGCTGAGAATTTAATTTAATCAGTAAGTAAGAAATTTCAGTAATTGGGAATGAATTATAACAAAAAAAATTTAGTAATTGAAAAGGAATTATAATAAGTAAATAAGGATGTTGAAGTTAACAATGCCACACGAAATCAAATAAGCAAACAACAAGCCGTCAAGTGAAAAAAATTACAGCAATTTGCTAATAATCAAAATAAATCAAAATCAATATAAAAACTATTTAAACATTATTGTAAATAATGTAACATAACGTAATTTAACGTAACGTAATGTAAAATAACTTAAAATAACATAAAAAATGCACCGTTATGGTGTATTGAGTTATTTTCGACTGTTAAGTAACGTTGTCTTTCTGATAGGTTTCATAATGCAACATAACGGGTTTCATAATGCGTTATTTTCAACATTGCTCATCGCTATCTTTTGTTGTTAAATCTGCTTCCTGCCAAGTGGTACATATACCTGATTAACGGGCATATATTGCTTTGTTTAACGGTACATTGTTATTGATAAACACAAAAACTGATAAATTCTCGTAAAAAACAGTTTTACTTAACTTTTCGAATTCATATACTAAACAAGTTATACATGTTCCATATTAGAATTTAACCTGCACAAAGCTTTTGGGTACCTTTAAACTTTTAAGTCTTCCACAGGAACAATATAATGATGAGCAAGGGAATATTTAAATGAGTGCATGCGAACATTATATTTTATTGTAATACAGCTTTTTCTTACAGCAACTTAATCATTCAGAACCTAACATTACTTTACAGTATCTTGTAATATGTTTCTTGATTCATTCGTACCAGAACTAAATAATAGTTATTTTGCCTCAGGTGCTAAGGCTTCAACAGTTGCTAGACGAAGAGGTGCAATTACGTGTGGTCCTAGAAAATGCTATGGAGCACGCTGCAGTAGAACCGTTCGATTTGTCACACATTCCAAATGATGTACAATTTTGTTCCTTTTATGGCTTAGCTTAGAACATTTTGAGTATAAGTTAGAAACTTGACTGTAGAGAGTGGAACTCAGTTGGTGTACTTTATGGCAATTATTAGATATAGCAATTGTTCTCACTAAATTTCGATGCTTTTACTTGTTTATTTTGGTCCAGTTCAGCTTCATGATCTAACTGTTAGGTCTTGATTCCATTTACTAATTTATCATGAATATTTGTTTTCGGATTGAATTTTGCTAATCAAGCTCACAACATCTTTAGAGAGTTATTTAGAAACTTTTTTTTTTTTGGATATTTGAAATAAAATTTACTATTTCTTACTTTAGTTTTATATATTTTTCCCATACCACCTGTACCTTTTTTGGTTATTTACTTCGGTAGAAAATAGTGACATGTTCCTTTTCATTGGTTTTGATATTTCCTGAAAATATACAGCTTATAATTGAGGGTAAATATTAAGAATCTATAGAAATTAATAACAAGCTAAATTCAGTGTAGCATGTATAGGAAGTCCTCCTCAAGAGCAGTTTGGTTTCTGCTCCAAATAGCTTCTCTGGTAAGAACCTATTAGAGTGTTATGGTTGGTTTTCTTGCCTCTAGTCATACAGCATAACTGCCTGGTTTTTGTTACAACATCTTCTTCTCTGAATAATGCTGTTCTTCTTCTTCTTGATTTCACTTTTTCCGATCTTCAAATAAAATCTTCCTATTACTCGTCTCTTTCCATCCAAATCCTACCAGAATAGGATTTGGTTAAATCCCGTAATGAAATTGGAGTATGTGTTACAGATCTTGAGGTTGAACTTGAGTTATTCGTGGATGTAATCAAACAGAAGTCTCTTATACATATGATCATTTGTTCTCTTATATCTTTTTTTAATTGTTACTGTTCATCTTAGAAAACAAATTTTAGTATTCCAAATCTCTTCAAACTTGTTGCATTACTTTTTCCCAAAAAAAAAAAAAAAGAAATTGAGGAGGAAATATTTGGGTGTTCGTACCGAAACTCTAATGGCCCCACTTAGGAAGAAGGTTAAGTTATCTTACCTCCACTTTTTTGGAGGTAGGTTAACTTAACTCGAAAAATCCAATTGAGGGCATAACTGGAGTTTAAATAACTCTAGCTATCTCAACTCGAAAGTTCAGATAACTCCAAAATGTTAAAACTCCTCGCTTATCTCTGTTATCTCTTAACTCTATTTCCAGCAATCCAAACACATCAGAAAATAGAGTTTAGAAAGCAAGAGTTAGAGCCTTGCAAAGTGGAGTTTGTATAATCTATACCTCCACTTAAAATCCACCTTAAGTTTTCTTAACTTTGTTCCCAGACATGCCCAAAAGGGTGGGATTTTTTGATCCATTGCAATGGAGCTCACAACCTTAATATGAATTTTTATATATTAAATATTGGAAATGAGCCTGATTGGTGCTTTTGCAACAATGTTGCATCCCAGTCCCAGTAACACAACTTAACTTTTCAAGCCTTCAATTACCAAATATTTCCTCATCATTCTTGAAGTTCAAAGTCCATAGTTTGTAATTTCCTGGATATAGTCTTCTTGCTTGCTGTGGTACACTGGAATCCGACATCATTCTATATGATAATGCAAATGTCATTCACATGGGATCCAACTCTACTCTCCCTGGGTACCCCACTTTACCATGTTGCAGAATTGATATTTGTTTGGTTGTAATTGATTTCTAATTGTCTTTCTAAAAATTTATATGTGACAACTTTTTGTATTCCTTCATATGTACAGGCCCATGAACTTTTGTCTAATATTGCCACATTGGAGAACACTGTTTCAAGACTTGAAGAAGAAATAGTTTCTCTGCACTTTCAGCTTATTCAAGAAAGAAATGAGAGAAGGCTTGCCGAGTATCATTTTAAACAATTGCCTGCTAAACCACAGGTTATCCACTTCCCGAGAAATGTAAGACAACCAGTATCCTACTCTAGTTTTTTAACAAGCTTGTGATGATTCATAAAAATTACTTTTAGTACATATCTGGGTCTCTGTGCATATTCAATTTGTCCACCTTCAAACAAATCAATACAGAGGAATAGACAACCGAGGAACGTAAAAAATAAGATTGGATTTAAATTGCTTGCTAAATTTTCTTTCATGCTTGAATAATCTTACTATTAAATATCTTTTATTTTTTTAATGAAATGTGGCACATAAAGTTTACAATTTATGATAATATATTTCACTTTGGGTGCCAATGCTATGAACGGAACCTATTATGGTTGATCTGCATTGCTTCAGGAAAGTCAAGAATTTTCTACGAGACATCAATATGGGAATGAAGGCATAACCATCGGGCTTTACTATGAAATCACCATTAAAAGTTTTCAGTGATGTATCATTTCTTTTTATGGTTTTATTGATTGTTTGTCATCAGCTGAGATTGAATTGAAGTTATACGCCTTCATGACTACTTCTAGCCGATCAAACTGTACTCGTTCTTTTGGTCTCTAAGATATATAACCATTGTTTTAAATCATATGCTTCACTTATTTACTGGTACTCTGGACAAGATGCTGCAGATTGATGTCTTACAACTGTTGATGTAAGCTTTTGTCTTTGCCCCAGGATTCTTTAGATGAGATATTCATGAAAGAAGAGAATTCTTCTCCTGAAATATTTCAGCTTGCAGCATTAGACAGGATGGCAAAGCAAATTCCATTGAAGGGTCTCTGGAATCACCCTAATCAGCTATCAGAGGAGATAGTTCGGTGTATGAAGAACATTTTCCTGTCGCTAGCAGATGCTTCAATTGTACCTGCAAAACTTTCCTCAGAGAACATTCAGCCTTCCACTTCACCCTGTGGACATCTTTCAAGTTCTTCTGGTTGTTCGTTATCCGAGTCTTCAGGGGTTTCATCATGGAGCCAGAGTCCTCAAGTTGATATGCACTGTGGAAATGAACTTTTAGCTACTGAAAATGTTTTTGATCCTTATAAAGTTCGGGGAAAACTATGTTGGAATGATATTGGAAATTATAGCTTAGCAAAAGAGGTTTCCTGGATGTCAGTGGGAAAGAAACAACTTGAATATGCTGCTGGGGCACTCAGGAGATTTAGGTAATTTGACCATGCAACTTCTTTGTTTGTTAGATTGCCCAACTTGGGCTAGTTAGTTCTACTCTTTGCTAGTTCTAAATTTGTTTCCCCCCTCTTTCCCTTTGTGATGGTATTTTAAATTTTAATTTTCCATTCTGAATATTTAACTTGATCTGGGTTTTTCATAATATGTCTCTCATTTTTTTTACATGTATACACATTCATTCCAGATTAAATAAGTTGTGTGGTGGAAAGCAGTGTCTATGTATACATACTTAAGGAAAACTCTATATTTAGCATTATTTTTTTTGGGTGTAAGTTTTTAGATAGATATTTGGCATCAAGTATGTTTTTTCACTCTATTCTAGTAACTTGTTTCAGTAACTGCTATAACATCTTATGTTCTTATTGTATTTGGCATCAGGTGTATTGTTTCACTCTGTTCTACTAACTTGTTTCATTAACTACTATCTATCATATGTTCATATTGTTGCATATAGCATGTCTGTGGTTTGTGTAAGGGTGCGGGGATGCGAGTATGCGTATTTGATGACTTATTTCAATAACTGTGTGTCTGCATGCTGTTTCTGCTGCGTATGGCATGTCAGCAACTTTGCATATAGAGGGAGGGATTTAAGTTTTGGAGGGGGGGGGGGGGGGGGGGGGGGGGGGGGGGTTGGCAGTCAGCCTCGGATATAGGAAAGTTCTTGATCTAGTGGCTGTGGCTGAAAAACATATATTTCAGCACATATAGGACCATTACAATGCAGGATGCACTTTGTGAGAATTTTATGTTTATTTTTTTTGAATGAAGGCTATAATTGGTGTTGCTTTATTGATTACCATCTCAAGTGCTAAAGCTTCAATCAGCAAGTCTTTGTAGTTCTTTGTTAAATGTTGAAAGGTTTTTCTGTTATTGAAGCTTCATTTTTTACATTTCTTTCGCTTATACACATGGCATATTAGCATTTTTTGTTGCAGAAGGTTTGAAGTTTTATTCATAAAAAAGTAGGATTTTTGTTTAAATGTTGCATGATTACAATTGGCAAGGTGAATATTGACACCTGAAATTTTCATCACAGATCACTAATAGAGCAACTGGCAGAAGTAAATCCAATCCACTTGAGCGACAATGAGAAACTGGCATTTTGGATAAACTTATACAATGCACTTATTATGCACGTACGCTCATCAAGCTAAAACTTGTTTAGCATGTTTGTCCTTTTTCTGAATATATTTATCATAATTGTTAAACTTCATCTTGTTTGATGCAGGCTTATCTAGCTTATGGGGTTCCAAGGAGTGATATGAAGCTGTTTTCACTGATGCAGAAGGTGTGCAGCTTATTTTGTCACTCATATCTTCCATCCTCTATTGCGCCATATAACATTGTAATTGATTTATTGTGCTTATTCCATTGAAGCCTATGATACTGCATTATGTTGCAATTTAGCCATGTCCACAGTTCATTTAAATGTCTCATCAATGTAATGACTGGGCAAAAAGGGATGGTACATTTTAAGGGCTTAATGCACTTTGAGTACCCTCAGAAGATTCAGAAATGTTGATGGAAAAATGGCATAGTTGTTATAGTGTAGCCTACCCCAAGTACTTGGATAAAAGGTTAGTTGTTGTTGTAGTTGTTATAATGATAAATAGTGTGGCTCTAATAGTTATTGGAGAAAGAACCATATGGATCTGAAGTTTTATTCCCAGTTTAAAAATATTGTAAGCTATCCAGTCTTTTAAACATGTGAGGTACCCTCAATTTTACTTCACAGTGGGAATTAGTTAAACGAATAAAAAAAAATAAATCAGATTCTAATGTCTTTAAGGAGAAGGGTCTTAAACCTGGTAGATGCAGGTAAAATTTTGTGGCAGCCTTCTCCATAGTTTTGGAGATTTCCATAGGCAAATGGGCCATCTGTAGTTGTGCCCATGTCAAAATAAATATCGCTGAAAATTATCTAAAACTTTTGCTGAAAAAAAAAGTTTATCTAAAAGTTAACTGACATGATATTAACAGAGATTTTGTCTTAGATTCTCAGTAACTATATAAGTTGATTAGCCAGAAGCAACTTCATGCTTCAATGTTTTTGCTTCTCAGGCATTCGCAGTAACAGCTGCAATACAAAAGTAAATGGGTTCTTACATATCTACTTTCCATTTTTTATTTGCATTTACTCGCAATTCATTTCTTTTCTTAATACCAACACCCCAACCATTCCCCACGCCCCCCCGCCCCCCCACCCCAAAAAAAAAAAAAAAAAAAAAAAAATCATTAAACACATGTTAATTTACCCTTACCCTTCCAATTTGTTCTTCAAGTAAAATCCTCCTTTTCCTCTAACTAAATCTATTTTTGAGAAAAGCCCACAAAGAAAGAAATAACCTTTGCTCTCCCTTCTCTCCCCCAAAACTGACATTGTATTTGGATCACAAGAATCTTCTCGAGATCCGTATCCAAATCCAATTAGGTTTCAGATGGGTGTGAGGGGTAACATGTAGAGTTTTCTAGATCCATATCCAAACATGTTTGACTAAATGTTTGATTTTGGTAAGTTTTAGTTGTAATGAAAATAACTAGTAAACTTAATGGATATGACAAAATATTCCTTTTACTTCTATTTTTATTTTTAATGATGGAAAGGTGTATAACTTATCTGGTTTGGGTCATAAAATTTGAAAAATATGATAATTTTTGGGTTGAATGTAATAATACGGAAAATGTGAGAGTTAGTAAGAAAACTGCATAAAAATAAACAGAACTACTGAGAATGGACATAACCATTAATTAAAGTAATCAAATTCCTCTTCTTAAACATTGGCATTGCTCCAATCCAATATTTTTGTAGTCCTTGTTGCAATAACTGCAACAACCGTGATGGAGATAATGAACTGTCCCTATCAGGATTTTTTTCAGTGTTTTGATGTATTTATTTCATTCAACTGGTCCAAACATATTTACAAAAGTGCAACTTTAAGATGCCTGAACTGACCCATTGTTGCAGAATCTTATTTGCTATCACTTTTTTATGTACGCCTTCATGTACATAGTGATTCTTATATGATGCAATTTCTTCTTAGTTACAACAGAAAATTTTGTTAATGCATTAATTGGCATCAATTTCTTGATAAAGTAACCTGCTATTTGGCACATCCAGAGACTAAGATTTTTGTGATTACCATCTAATTTACATATTAATACCTCAGGATTTCTATGCTCTTGGGTATTAACATAGCCCGTTTGACTGGAGAAAGCTTAAATGATAGTAATGATGAATTCTAGGCTATTGTAGATTTGTTGTACAGATTAATGGTAAATCAAGAATATTAAAGTCAATATTTGTAACACATTAATTCAGATGCAGTCCTCTTACTGTTCGTGGTTGGATTGAGAATCAACAAGATGAATATGGTAGTTTGCCTACATGCATATATCCCTTTAGGAAATGGGGATATCTCCTCTCTTGCCCATGGAGGTCTAACCCGGTAATAAACATCAAGTGAAGGAGTGAAGCGGGGTTGTCACTAGAAGGCTCCTCAACTTTTTATCTTAATTGATAACCCATTTTAAATTGGAGAAGGTTCGGTGATCATGATTAAATTAGGAGGCAACTGCATCTTTATGCAATACTTGTTAAATGATGTGAAGACTTATCAAATTTATCATAAGAAAAGGGTACTGATGGCGCGTTATACATGAGCTTCTATAGTTCCATTCTTACTATGTCTTTGCTTTGCCAAAATGAAAGCATGTCAAATTTATCTAGATGTTACTTCTATGGGTAAAGACATGGTATATGAATCGATAGTTTGTGCTATTGGAGGTGTATTGTTTATTATTTTGTGTGTTTCAGGCTGCATATACAGTTGGAGGACACTCAATCAGTGCTACTTGCATAGAGTATGTAATATTAAAAATGAAGCCGCCAATCCACAGGCCACAAACAGTATGAAAGTTTCGTTTATTTCTTTCAAAAGTAGTGTTTTTTTTCCTTTATTTTTGATGAAGTAATCCATAAACAATGGTCTATAACTTCTGAAATTTTTCTTGCTTTCAGGCTTTGCTTCTTGCCCTTCAGAAGCCAAAGGTTTCCGAGGAGCAGAAGAAGTTTGCAACAGAGACACCTGAGCCACTTGTAACATTTGCTTTAAGCTGTGGATCATACTCATCTCCAGCGGTAATATTGTTTGTACCGATATACTTTTATCTTTTTTCCTTTAAAGTGCTTTTATATGCATTTGACTATTTACAATTGGAACCTTAATAGTACGTCATGTCAGTTTCCTCGTTTTGTCCAGAAGTTTTAAACAAAGTTTCAAGATCGGGTTTGCAAAAATTGACCAACACAAAATGTTATATTCATGCATAAGTGATCAATGAGTTTAGGCTTTACATATCTTACGAATTACTTTTATATTTATGCTCAGTCCTCTTTGTTTTAGAGAATATCACGCAACCCTCTATTAAACATTGACAAGACGATAAGTAGAATTCCTGCAGTCAATTAATATGGTGGACCAGTTATGTTCAAAAACTAGGCTCTTAATAGGGCCTAACAAACGAGTTGACAAAAAAAATGAAAAACTTTCACGGTAAGAGGCAAAAATTAAAGTGCATGGAGACCGGAGAGAGGTATAGGAGTGGACCTGATTGGCTCGTAGAAAACTGGTTGGGCTGTGAGAATGCTGAACAAGAATTCGAGATGGCTCCATTTATGCAGATCCTGGCATTTGCATCAAACGTTCAAAATAGGATGAAACTTAAATGTACGTTGGACTTGGAAAAGTCAGTTTAACTACAGTATTTCGTATAGTATTTGTTATAGTGCTTATGGTTAGCAAGGTTATTTGCTTTTCTGCGGGTTTCCTTTTGTTGCTAATATATTTGAGGGTAACAGTTTGACTTGAAAATTTTCTTCTTATTGTTCTGTTATATATTAGAATGACCACACTTACCATTTACTTTCCAGTAATTGAGTAGATTGTTATGATTGCAAGAAGTTTCCCCTAGATTAATTCACTTGTCTGGTCAAACTTGTCTGGTCAAACTAGTTGTTGATCTCCTGCCCTGAACTAACTGCCCAAGGCCCAACTATGCCACTACCAAGCCCACTGCTGCCAAGCAAGGGATGGCAATAACTAAAATTTCTATACCTAAATGAGTTCATCCAAAGACTTAAAAAGGTGGAACCAATCTCATTCTTTTTTTTCATTACTGCAAAATGCCAACTGAAGCAGAAAGCGAAGTTCTGAACCGTGAAGTCACTAAGAGAACCAATTATTTAATTCTGAACTTCTTGACTTGGATTTGCAGGTAAAAGTTTACACTCCTAGAAATATTAAGGACGAACTCCAGGAGGCTCAACGAGATTTCATCCGGGCCTCTGTTGGACTAACTAGTAAAGGGAAGCTTTTGGTGCCAAAGATGCTTCAGACTTTTGCCCGAGGGTTTGTTGAGGACTGTAAGCTTGCAGTCTGGATATCCCGTTTCCTTCCCCAAGAACAAGCAGCCTTCATTGAACAATGTGTTCAACAGAGGAGGCAAAGCTTCCTAGGCTCCAAAAATTGTGGGGTTTTACCATTTGATTCCCGGTTCCGTTATCTCTTCTGGCCTGAGACATTGCCTTGATTCCTTCTCTCCTGCAGTTTTCCAGGACCGATGAAGGTTAAAATTCATTTCATTAGACTCAAGATCAACTTTAGCCGGTGATGGATTAATGGTGTACCTAAGATGAAGAGTAGTGCCTCAGCACTTCAAAATATTCAGGGACATTTTTCAACATGGATGGCAAAATGATGGTCTGATAACTTCTATTATCAGACTTGTGGTCTTCACCTTGTAGACCGTACTTTTGCTTTTGGGCCTTTACATACCGATACACTGATAAAAGAGGCTGTTCTCTGGTCCTGGTTACTCAAGGATGCTGTACAACATGTGAAGTAAACTGGGGTTTATATATGAGAGCCATGATGCCATGTTTGCAATCAAAGTACTTCAGGGGAGGCCTTTTGCTAATTTTATTTAGATATATGATTTGTATATTATTACAACTTTCTGGTCACACTTGAGATGTTTAGGAAGTCTTGTAACTTTCGAGACAATGTAATTGATAGATGTTTCATTGCCATTTTTTTTGTCTGAGTACCTGTAAATTTCAGCAATTATGTTTGGTAGAAAATTTTAGAAGTTTGTTCAAGTCTGTATCTATTTGATGCAATCATTTTGGGAGTCCTGCTGGCAAGAAAAGTAAATCATCTATTGATCCTGCATAAAGTATGTACGTAGTTATTCTCTGTATTTTGTTTGTTTTTGTTTTTTTTTTTTTGTTCTTTTAATATTTAGCTGAGATTTTGTTTGTTGAGTATTCATCTACTTCCATAATTTCATTTCCCAAAATGTCACTATCCACCAAGATAATTACGCAATCGAGAATGCACAAAATATCAACGCTATCAAATTTAGATATTTTGCTTATTTGTTTATCTCACAATTTGGTTGAGTTTAAGAACAATGATGGATTTTGGGTGGGTTTCTCAATATAAGTTGGGTGAAAAATATTTTAAAAAAAAAACAAGGACATAAATTGATGTAATATGAAAGAGCACAAACAACAAAGAATTATTTTGATATATTAGTTGAAGAATCGGTTTGAGGTTGAGGTATCATATCATGCTGAATTCTGTTGTTCAAGTTTTGGGAGAGAGGATCTTCTTTCCCTCTCCCTCCCTTTTTTTTATAGTTAAAACGACAGAAAAAGAGACCTCCGCATTTTTTTAATAAGAAACTAATAGAACATAAAACAAAAGTCTAGATCACATGGTTGGCGATCTTCCAAGTACAAAGAAAAATGAAAAAGTCAAATTTCAAAATTAAAGATTACAGATTAATAATAAAAAACATAACATAATAAAAATACGTAGATAAACGGATCCACTGTTGAGGGCATGTAACCGTGCATGTAGTCATGGGATTTCCCATGAGACTGTCATCCTCTCATTCTCCTACAAACTACTCTGCAGATGGTGGTTGGCTTCTGAAATTATTCTCATAGAAACCTCCTAAGATCTATAAACGGTCCTCATTAGAAGGGATATTTGAGTTAAGCTCCGTTAGGAGTACTTTGCGTCTAGTGGTAAAACTAGCTACCTGCCTTTATGATACTCTTATCCTCCCCTCTTTTCCTCTAGTCTTCTACTTTGGCTGTTTGGAGTTATGATAGATATATTGCTGACTTGTACATACATATTCTATCCGTTAATTTGGTTTTGCTAAATCTGTGTGGTCCCTATTATTCCCTCCATGTCAATTGACCCATAGGCCTGTACAACCTCCTTAGGCGGTATTCCCTACGGAAAGTTCCGGGCTGACCTGTAAGGGTTGTTCTTGGGAGTAATTTGCTGTGTTCTTTTTGACTTGTATGCGTCACCTTTCACGAATGCGTTTAGAAAGTCGTGATACCTATCTTCTTCTTGGTCTTGCAGTTGTCTTACACGTATCACTATTCATTACATTCTCTAAAAGTTTTTTGATTGTATCTCTCGCGAAATCTTTGTCTATATATTTTGATATAGAAAGAAGCCCCAAACAATCAGTGCCTAATGGCAATTGGTTCATCACCCCATCTCCAACTTCCTTAGCAGGTTCAGCACTGGTTTCTGCCGTAGAAGTTGGTATTTATTATTATTCAATTGGTAACCTATAGCCCCTACCAAAGCTACTTAGAATGACAATCTCTGGGTAACTAGGGGTCCCTTCCTCCTAGTGTGCTCCCGTGGGATGGTACCCACTTCTCCATCATCTTGCTTTATTTTGGTTTTTGTCCATATTCTGTGGATTTAGTGTTGTGGGTCCCCTGTTGTTAGCTTGTATGGTTTCTCGCTGTGCACCTCCATTCTCCAAAATAGTTGAAACCTAGGGGCCCACACCTTGCATTGATCTGTCCCACAGGCCAACACAGTTGGGGGGAACACATGATTCCTCATAGGCTCCTAGGTGGGAGCTATTCATTGTTCGTCGCAAAAGTTCCTTTGCTTCCTCCCATTGAATAAGCTTGAATTACAATGAAAGTGAACAAGATAAAAAGAACAAATGAGAAGATTTTATATGTCAATCTCTCTCTTTTACAATAGTAATCGTGGGATCAGTGGCGATGGGATCTGTCGAGCAGTTCCTTTGGACGATCGAACGTCGAACTCTTTTCTCTTGAAAATATCGGCCGATTATAGACAATCTTTTTTGGTCTTTCCCGAACTCAAGGCTCTGTGCGTAACTTGAATTCTCTAAGAACCGAAAGAAGAAGATGAATACCCCTGACTTCAAGGCTCTCTCGCGTACTTGAATTGCCAAAGGATTCAAAAAGAAGACAATTGCCGAAAAGAAAAGACCTCTTAAAAATTGATGATCATATATGGATTGATCTATTATTGATTGATCCCTCCTTGATTGATTCTCCTTGATTGATTCTCTCTAAAGTCTCCTCAAAGAGGGTATTTATAGACTTTAGTGGTTATGAGAGTTTCCATAGGAATATGAATCAAGATATCCATAGGAATAAGAATCAAGATATCCATAGGAATAGGAATCAAGATATCCATAGGAATATGAATCAAGATTTTTGTATTCGTCAAGGATTCTAATCAAATATTTAATATTGATTTAAATCTCTTGATTTGGAATTCTGATTGGACTCAATTTGGGTATTGGATAAGCCCAAATATCAATCACAATCAATTTAGGGTTCTAATGAAATCTGCTCACGCGGAGTAAACGCGGAGCTAAATTCATCAGAACGCGGAGCTATGGATTAGCTCCGCGTTTTGCTCAAACGCGAGGCTAATACTAGCCAGACTGCGGAATCAACGCGGAGTTATTAAGCATCTCCGCGTTTTGTTCAAACGCAAGATTAATATATCACACGCGGGGCTACTGAATTGGCTCCGCATTTTGTAGTGGAAAATCCTTTTATCTTTAGAAATTTTCACTGCCAACAGAACCCCCTCCAAAGTTTTCAAAATGGCTTAGAACTTAGCAGATTTTGAAATATTTTGGATTATTAAAACTGAATACGCGGAGTTAGAATACCAAGTCTATCTCGCGTTATGCTCACTTACGCGGAGCTAATCAACTTCACTTTTTCAAGGAAATGAGTAATTGCTTCATTGATTACTCTGAATTTCTGCGCCGAATATCAAGCGACGGAAATCTTGTTTAAATAGAGGCTTTGACTCATCTTCTTCTTCATTTCATCCGAAGAATTTGAGAGCTTAGGGCTTCAAGCAACTCAGGCAAATCAGTTTGAAGAAATGATCTTCGACCGAGCTTCCTTCGACTTTCCAAAGATTTTCCATTACTAGGATGTTATCTAAGAAGAGTACGGCTTTGCATGCCTCCTCACCATCGGCGGCCGACGTTAGCAGCGACGGCAGCGGCCGAGGTAGTGGCCACAACAGCGAGCCAATCCATGCTGCACCATTTGGAGGTAGAAATTCTTAACTTTGAAACTCCTCAAATTAACTTTGGAGTGTTTTGGCTCGGTTTTAACCGACCAACCAATTTTGAACCGGCGAGATCGCCGTTCTCCGGCCGTAAGGCTTGGGAAGAAAGGAGATGACGGAGAGAAACTCTGATCATTCTCTACGCGAAGTTATCGCGTCATCCTCACGTTTTGAAACATGGGGCTATTTTAACTAGCAGTCGCTTTTCAATCGCGAGGCTATGTTGATTAGCAGTCACGTTTAAATCGCGAGGCTATTTTGATTAGCAGTCGCATTTAAATCGCGAGGCTATTTTGATTAGCAGTCGCGTTTAAATCGCGAGGCTATTTTGATTAGCAGTCGCATTTAAATCGCGAGGCTATTCTCAACTGTGCGCGGAGTTTATCCTTAGCTCCGCATTTTCATACTTAGAAGATTTTTCGAGTTTTCTCTAACTCTTGATTCTTCTTTTGCAGTGAAGTACTTGGACCAGATCCTTCTTGAAGAGGAGTGCATGTGGCTTTATCGATCCTCATCAGCAAAAATAACTCTAAGGAAGCCAGAAGCATATGCTTTACAACATAGTTGCAGGTTTCAAGCCCTGGCTCCAAAAGTTAAACTTTTTACAAGAACTCTGCGGCAGCTCAAAGCGATAGAGATGATCATCTAAGGGCTTGTAGTATGTCGAATCCAACTTGTGTATCTTCATTAAGATTCTTGTAGCAGTATATCCAGATAATCCACTAAGAACTTTTAAATAGATCATAGTTGACATTTGCAGAGGAGATCTTTTGCATGTGAATCAGGAAATTTCAACACTCCATGGAGGCTTGATGTCGGATTATTGAAGCTTTTGGGAGAGCTATAACTCCCTCTTCTTCTGTAATCTTTTTCTTTTATGAATAAAGAGCAAATTATTTTCCTCTCTATCTGTCGGCTTCAAGAATCTTGCTTGCTCAACAAATAGATGGTTTATAATTTTGGTAAAATAATCTAAGGCTCATTTGCGTAACTTAGATTTATTAATACCGAGGTAATCGGCTAAAGATCACCAAATTTCGGCAGAGGCGCCTGATTGCGCATGCCTGAGAAAGAAGACTGGAGGCGGTTCATAACTTGAACTGGGCACACCAGGTTTTAGGTCAGAGGCGCTCAATTGCGCATGCCTAAGAAAAAGACTGGAGGCGGTTCATAATTTGAACTGGGCACACCAGGTTTTAGGTCAGAGGCGCCAAACTGCGCATGCCTAAGAAAAGACTGGAGGTGGTTCAAACTTGAGAACCAAACACACCAGGTTTAGGTCAGCGGCGCCAAACTGCGCATGCCTAAGAAAAGACTGGAGGTGGTTCAAACTTGAGAACCAAACAGGAGGCGGTTCAAGGCTCTCTCGCGTAACTTGAACTGGGCACACCAAGATGATCTGGTTAGGATTCATCAGAGAAGTTCAAGTGCTCTTACGAGTAACTTGAACTATATCTCACTGTCAGAGGTAAAAACTTATCATGACAGGTTTTATGGGATTTTTAGCAAACCCCCAACTATCAACAGATTTGATTAGCCTTTACCAATCGCTGTTTGCATTGGGCTAGCCATGCTATTCCCCTCAACATGGTGAGTTGTCGAGGACTTGATTTCCTCTCCCCTTTGCTTTTAATCAGCATTGGGTAGTTGATTCATACTTTTACCCCCAGTATGATAGGGTTGGCGAGAAACTTGATCTCCTCTTCCCGCCGCTTTAACAGTATTGGGCAATAAAATATTTTTATTTATAGCACCCAATTAGCCATTCCAATGACTATTGAGAATAGCAGAAGCATGACGTTTATCATCGTTAATATTTTTGGCACCCCCAGCCAAATCCGGCTGTTAACTAATGAGGACGATTCGATCGCAGCTGTGGTTCGGAGCATATCCAAGGGGCCAGCTTGCAAGTGCGGGCTGCCCGTGCTTCGTGTCGATATTGGCTTCCCTACTGGTATAGGGATCGCTTTGGCAGGGAACTTATTGGTTCTAACTATCAAAGTTGCCATATTTGCAGAAACTTTCTTCTGTTCCTCTTTAAGTGTGAGAATCCCGGCTTCTATCAATGCCTGAATTCGATTCTTAAGAGGATAGCAATTCTTAGTTGGGTGCCCGACATTACGATGGTACAGGCAATAGTTAGGGTCGTTGGTTTTACCAGCGTCTTCCGGTTTTCCATTTTCCGGAAGTTTTAGCAAGCCCTTTCTGAGGAGGAGATGGAATAAAGTACTAGTCTGCTCAGTCTTGAATGTATAAGTTTTATCTTGTCAGGGCTTATTTTGACCTGCACCTCTCGGATTTTGAGGTCTTGCTTTTGGATCTGCAACTGATACCATCACAGCCTTCCTTTTATTTTTAGGATTCTGTGGATATGGCCTGTTATTCATAGAGTTTCTCGTGCTACGAGATTCCTCAATCCGACGAATTATATCTTCTGCCTGCTCTCCCTGCCTCAGCAGATCTTTCCAAGTTCTGGACTCTACAACTTCCATTCTTATCAGCACGCCAGTCCTGAAGTTATGCTTGCAGGTTTCTACCAGGGTTTCCTGGGTCATACCGTGTCGACAATACACGGATTTTTTCCTGAAGCGTTCAATAAAAATTGTGACCGTTTCTTGTTCCCCTTGTTTCGTCGCAAGGAGGGAATGAACCGATATTTCGGTATCATCCTCAAAGAAACGTGCCAAGAACTATTTCTCGACATCATACCATGTGTTTATGGTTCCCGAGGGCAACTGCATAAACCATGTAAAAGCAGGCCCTCGCAGGGTGCTCGCAAATACTTTGGTCGTTATGGGATCATTTCCCATTAGATGACCTGCCTGCGATAAGAAGTAATATATGTGCTGGATTGGGGACCCCTTCCCATCATATGACTCCAATTTAAGGGGTTTATATTTTTCTGGATAAGGGGTAAAGTCCCACTCAAGCGGATATGGCCTTAAAACCCCTGATTCCTTCAGTTCCTTCTTGTGCATCAAGGCATCAAGTTGGTTTTGCAATTTCTCGATCTTTTCTCCATGAAGATCATGGAAAGAATATTTGTCATCATTCTCATGTATCGAATAAGCCTTTTCTTCTTTAGTTTCTTTATTTGCCTTAGGTGGCGGTTCCGAAGAAATTTTAGCCTTATCATCAACTATCTTCTGGGTATTTTCAACCACCTTTAGAAGCATTAGTTTGAGGTCATCAATGGACTTTTGCTGACTTGGAATCATCTGCTCTTGGGCATCCATCCTCTGGTTAATGTCATCGGACCTGTCCACCATATGTGACGCTGATTTTCGTGGTCGGGAAGATGCACGAGATTTTGGGGAAGTTATAGCTGAATTATCACTGTTATCATCATAAGAACCTTTTGAAAGTTTCTTATAATTCCGAGGAGCGACAGCACCTGATTTGAGTCGAGTAAGATGGCGAGATTGTTCATCATCTGCATCTGACTCGTGTCTTTTTTCCATGGCCTTCTTACCTTTACCGATCATATTTGAGGTCACCGCCTTTACCTCTTTTTCTTTGATTTGATATCTCAGATTATTCTTCCTCCTCGTCGGAGTATTTTGACGAGACTCAGTTATCTTGTTAAATACAGACACTCTCTTCTTAGTACAATAACAATTATCCAATACAGCAGATATGGCTGTTATGAGCTGCTCACAATGACATGTTGAGTGTAACTGAGTTTGAGTCATATTTCTCATTTTTGTCAAGTAATTTCTGAGATCGGTGACCTTGGATGACGAAGAATTGTGGGGGCCACCTGGTTGCTGAGAGGGTCTAGGGGCCCACTGAAGCTTCTTAGGATCACTAGAGTCCAGTTCTGGTCCACTGACGTGACTATCAGCCCTGATTCTGTAGTCGGGTTGATTTACGCGGAACTGAAAGATAGCTTCGCGTTTTGGAGCGCGGGGCTGAAAGTTAGCTTCGCCTTTTGTGTCGCGTGCCTGAAGAATAGCCCCGCGTTTTGCTACACTAGCCTCGCGTTTTACGCTGGCTTGGCCTGCCTTCAGAAGTTTCTCTTCTGGAATTTTAGCCCCGCGCGAGAGGAAATTCCTGCACGCTGGCTTATTCTTGTGATTAACACAAGTCATAATTTCGCGTCTAGCGCGATTTTTACGATTGACGACAATCTGCCAATCATCTTCGCGATTTACGCGGAGGTGAGACATCTTGCGTTTCTCGCAAATACTACTGGTTTCGCGTTTCTCGCTAAGCTCAGTTTTAGCCTTGCGTTGAGAATTATACGCTGGCTTTAAGGAATTTTTATCCTCGCGTCTCTCGCGAGTGTTAAGTATTTTGCGACTAGCGCAAATCTTGCTGGCTTCGCGTCTCTCGCTAGGCTCAGCAATAGCCTCGGGTGGAGAATCACACGCTGGCTTTGAAGAATTTTTATACTCGCTTAACTCGCGAGTGTTGGGTATTCTGCGACTAGTGCAACCTTTACTGGCTTCGCGTCTCTCGCTAAACTCAGTAATAGTCTCGCGTGGAAAATCACACCCTAGATTTTCCTTGCTTTTAAGGCAAGTTGTATATTCGCATTTAACGCGGTAAAGATTGGTCTCGCGGGTAGCGCGAGCCAGTTTGCGAGGGACCATAGCCTCGCGTCCTCTGGTGTTAGCTCCGCGTTCAAGACGGGCTTTGAGGGCTCTACGCCTCGCTCTCCGGTTCCTGTTCCGGAGTTGGGTTCTGGTCAGTCCAGTCCCCAGGTCTTCTTCGGCAGTCGGAAGCTCATCCTCGGCTAGGATTTCTCGTGTGAACTCCGGCTCTATAGCCGCAGTCTCCAAGGATCCCCGTTTCTCGGTGGATTCCTTTCTACCCGTTACTCGGGCATTGGAATACATGCGACGATAGTGCCGTGTCTCATCCAAGTCACCTGATCTGGAGGAGAGGAACTCCTCGTACTTCTGCTGGTCGATTTCGACGACCAGCGTGTCTACTTCGGATCCGATCATGTGAACGTCCGATTGCGCCACAATCTCTTTTTCGATGAAAGAGATGGCTCCCACTGTGGTCGCCAGTTTGTTCGTCGCAAAAGTTCCTTTGCTTCCTCCAATTGAATAAGCTTGAATTACAATGAAAGTGAACAAGATAAAAAGAACAAACGAGAGGATTTTATATGTCAATCTCTCTCTTTTACAATAGTAATCGTGGGATCAGTGGCGATGGGATCTGTCGAGCAGTTCCTTTGGACGATCGAACGTCGAACTCTTCTCTCTTGAAGATATCAGCCGATTATAGACGATCTTTTTTGGTCTTTCCCGAACTCAAGGCTCTGTGCGTAACTTGAATTCTCTAAGAACCGAAAGAAGAAGATGAATACCCCTGACTTCAAGGCTCTCTCACATACTTGAATTGCCAAAGGATTCAAAAAGAAGACAATTGCCGAAAAAGAAGATCCCTAGGGTTTCACCAGGAAGGTATTTATAGCCCCAGGTTAATGCAAGAGTTTCTATCTAAATAGAACTCGCCATTATCAACGATTCCAATCAAATATATTAGTTTTGATGAAATTCTGATTGGACTTGATTCGGGTATTTGGATAAGCCCAAAATCATAATCTTAATCAATTTAAGATTTTGGTTATCTGCTTACGCGGAGCTTAATCGCATCAGAACGCGGCGCTAAATAACCGAAACGCGGAGTTAACGCGGAGCTATTGATCATCTCCGCGTTTCACTCAAACGCGAGGTTAATACTAGCCAGACTGCGGAATCAACGCGGAGCTATTAAGCATCTCCGCATTTTGTTCAAACGCAAGATTAATATATCACACGCGGGGCTACTGAATTGGCTCTGCGTTTTGTTGTGGAAAATCCTTTTATCTTTAGAAAGCGTTCTGTTGTGGAAAATCCTTTTAACTTAGAAATTTTCACTGCCAACATTCATGTCTCCCTTTTTCGAGGTATTAGAAACCAACTGCCCTTCTTTGTTCCCATGAGTAAGCCAAAATTGGACCTTTGCTGGTTCAAACTTCCTTCCAAATCTGTTGTCCACCCCTCATCTTCCTTCTCCAACTCTGTCCTATTTTTTTGCAAAGAAAGTCGAGGGATATTGTGTCCCGTTTTGGAGATATGAGGGAAGAGGCTTCTACACGCCAACTGATAGGGACAAATAGCTATTCCTTTAGTATCTCGGATCCATTTTCTGTAATGACATTTTCCCTTTGGAATATCCAAAAGCAGTTTCGCAATCATCCCTTACTTGGGTTGTGAAAGCTCTGCCCACCTTCATCTATCTCTCATTGCACTGTACATTCGTACCTTCTGATTCAGGTACATTTCTTATCGTCTATATAAATTGTCCGGAGGGTAATATTGGGTTTTCAATCCGTTTCCAAGTAAATCTCCTACAGTTACCGGCGACGAAGCAAGACATCCATAGATGGCCGATTGGATGAACCGATGTTATCAGTAGTGTTTTGATGTCACTCCTTCTCCTACTGACACCGAGGTGCTAGCACCTTTTACCATTAGAGACAATATTTGTTGCGGAATGTGGATCTTAAAGGTGATGTCCTCTTAATATTGCACAACTAGTCACCGATAACGGCGTTGAACTGAGGAGGTATTGATGACAAACTGTCATAGTCGACCATCACAGATGCATGGCTCATATTTAATTTCTTAATAGTTTCTTCACTGATATCCAGTAGATGGATGTATTTTCCTAATACTTTGCTAATGTCTAGCCAATTCCAGTGATGAAGCAGGATCTCCTGAATGTTGATCCACACTTTGACTAGAAACAAATATATTTGATATTCTTCATCCCCTCTCCATCTACACACCCTAAAGCCAACCTGAAAATCTCTGCAAGGAATGGAAGTGTGGCTGCTTGTAAAAGATAGTCCTTCCTAGGAAGGAAAATAAGGAATTTATTGCCGACCTTATCCAATTTCCAATTGTGTTTGTTAAATTCAGTAGAGATGACCTTCAATGCCTTTGTCATGTTCTCAACTGTTAGATTTCCATAATCGTGGTATAGTATGCTGAGTGTTGTGCTCAATCTTTTCTATTCTTCAATTGCCATATTCGACACTGATATGAAAACGATAGGTTTTACCTTCGAAGAGAGGAAGAAAGGTCCTTTCAGCTCCTTAGAATTTGAGCAACACTGTGAATCTTCCTTCTATTTTCAGCTGTATCATATGGTGGGTTGTCTAATAGTAGCATCTTTCACCTTCTCAACTGGTTTAACCAGTATTTTCCTCCTTTTTGGAGCAATTGGACATTTCCCGATTCGATGATCCAATGCCTTGCAAAATCTGCATTTGATAAATGGGCACTCTCCATTGAAATGTCCTATCTTCCCATATATCCAACAGATATCCGGGCTCCCCGGTGCGGGTCTATGTATAGACAAGAATTTTCTCTTCCTCCCTCCATTTGGTTATTGGCATTGTGGTTGCCGACTTCTCCTTCGTTAAAGTGCTTCTTGATTTTATTGTCCTCCACCCTTCCATCTCCCTCGCCTTCCCCCTGACGGGTGGGTTGTTTGCATCACCCTGGGCGGCTGCTAACAGGACTATTCGAGCATGAAATATTGGTGTCTATTTTGGGAGGAGCCGCCGAGGAGCAGGAGCCGTGTTTATCACACTCCTCCTCGACCGGGGAGTATCTCACCACTTTTGACCAACTTTTCCGTCTATGTTTTGGGTTCTCGTTGTTATCACTTGTTTTTTCTTCCCTGCTTTTGCCCTTTCGTAGCCATCCCCAATCAAAATCTATGCCCGTGTAGTGAATGGTCGAAGGTCAATAAGAGTGGTCTCCCAACTTGCCCTAGTGAAACAATGCTGATGATGAGATATTTCTGAGTCTCTTGCAACTCCTCCAGATGCCCTCTCCCTCCGGTCTCATTTTTTTTGAGCTCACCGAAGGTAGGTATTGGAAGTTTGTCGGAAATCGCTCCTCAGAAGATCTCATCTAACCCGCTCTCTCATATGACTAAAAGACTATAAATCACGAAGATAGTTATTTTCTTCCCCTTGTAGTAAATGATTTGTTGAACCTTTAAAAAGTTAACACGTTATAACCAGATCTAAACTTCTGTAATATCTGAAAACGTTCTCCATAATGTTCTTGATGGCTGCAGTGAGATTTTTGTAGTATAGAACCAAAGAAACGATCATTCAAAATAAGTGAACTTGTTCAAAAGAAAATAAAAGTGCTAGGATATGATAGTCATAGAATTCATATAATTAGATATGTTAATATTTGTAATAGATTCTGGAAGTAACAAGCTAAATTCTGCTAACATTGCCTCTGATGTGTAAGGATGCAACTAATACATCAACACATCAAATAACAAAGATTGGTTATGACATTCCAAAGATATGTTGTATCAGTAAAAAATGCATATTTTGACAAATCTATTTAACTAATTCAACAAATTGAAAATTGAGGTGATGGGAGGCTCCGGTATATGGAATTAGAGTTGATCCCCGACAAAGGATTATGTTGGAAAGTATACTCAGAATGATCTTACTTTGTTCATAAAATTAATAACACTGGTTGTCATCCCAATTGGTCTTCCTAATTTTCTTTCATTATATATAATTCTATCATGACTCTAAATTATTTATGTTAATTAGCATTGACATGGCAATAGAAAATCACGTGTTCTAGGAAGGTCTCATATATATCCGAGACATGGTCATTAGCAATAATATTAGAAAGTATTTGAGTTCTATACTAATAGGTATATGCTATAGAATTTTTGCTATATACCAATAGGTATGTACTATAGATATAAGTAATAATATCCATTCATATGTGTGTGTAGCGTGCGAGCGTGCATGCATTCATGCGTGCATGCTTGTGTGAATCCTTGGAAATACATTCCTACTTCTATTATTCAATTCTTCCATTATCCCAATTTCAATTAATTATGCATCATGTAATACTAAACAATATGATCATAGCTTCGGCTTAGCCTATGTATTATATGTAACAATGTTGATTTCATTGTACGCTAAGTGTACATGTGATAGGTATTTATATCGTTATATAATCACATAATCAGTTAATAATTAGTCAGTTATATACTGGAAGCCATGTAATCAATCAGTTGTATATCCAATATATATCGAGAATCAAATATCATAGTGTAAGATTACCAAAGTCATTGTGTCAAGCTTTCTTTAAGTCATGTATAAGCATAAATCTCGTATATAGTAACTTATTGAAAAGTGTTGCAAGTGTAATTTGAAATCCACAAATTAATTTAATCATATAGAAAATCAGGGGACAAGTATTTATAATATACATGATATAAAATATTTGCTTGGGATTGAAACTTTTACCGGATAACAAGCATCACATGTATATACTTTACACATGATAAATTATTAAAAAAATATCTCATATGAAAGTATGACCACCCTAAGAGCAACAAAGAGATGTACTAAAACAATATTAAAAAATGAAAAATCTACTTACCTTAGATCTTTTACTCCTACTGCTCTTAGTTGCTATTGTGCTCCTCCCTTTCTCTTAGTGCTGTTTTGGTGAAGAATAAATTTGTGTAAAAGTTGTATGATTAGGAAGAGAAAATGAGAGAATAGAGGGCTTTGTCTTTCTGTTGGTTTTGTTAAAAACAAAAAGACATGATTATTATCCCTAACTACTCAAATTAGGACATCCTCTATTTCTCATAATGCTCCCTACCTAACTTGATAAGATAACCATATGATGATAAACGAGTTTATATGGAAAATAGTGAAGTTAAAAATAAATACTATTTTATTTGGTTCCTAATATACAATTTTGACATTTTCAGAAAAATCCAAAGTAAATACTAGAGGTAAAGTGGACTGAGATAATTATGGCTTAAATTGTGAAATAATTTTTGGATATGTATATTAAGAGATAAAAATTATCAATACTATAATCATTATAAATCAACAACTGGTATTTTCATTAATTTTTGACCAATCGGTATTTTCGTCAATTTTTGATGTTCTCTAAAAATTCTACAAAAATCATTATACATTTAAAAAAATAGAAAAATAATGACTCGATAGTTAGATTATCACTTGGATTTTAGAATTAGTATATATTTATTGGAAGTGGAGTCAAATATCAATCGACTTCGGAAAATCCTAAGTTGGCACGATCGATGTAAGGAAACGATATAGGCAAAAAAGATAAAGGCAAAGTATTATGTATCAGACTATTATTATTATTATGTTGGGCTCCTGAGTTGATAAAATCAATACATAATATACTGACTTAAAAAGCTGGCTGATTGCAGATGCTATAAAGTGGGCACTTCTGTCAGTAAAGGGGCTTTCACCAAATAGTTGATCATTTGTCGAATATGTGGGCATTTCTTCGAGTATATGGATATTTCACAGAATAAGTGAAAAATTGATCATGTAGGTGGACTTCGTCAAATGACTGGACTTTCATTGAGTACTTTTTAGGCATAAGGCCAAAATACTAATCGAGTTTTTGATGAGCGGTGTTGCTCGCCATTTATTTTGGCGATTTGACGAAGTGCCAAATCATTGCATATAAATTTTGCAATCATAACTTAAAATAATTTAATTTAAGGCGAAAATGAAAATGATGAAACAAAGGAAGCTTTAATTGCACTATAAGGGCACATAGCAATGTATTTATAGGGCATAAATCCAAGTATTTATTGGGTATATTGCTGAATAGTCTAATAGCCTTGTCTTTCATATTGCTAACTATTTTATAATATTATCTATCTGATGTGTTAGATTGACCCGTTGGTTCGAAGTTGTAGGGGAGGGCTAGTTGACTGTCTCTTTGCCTTTTTTATCGACGAATTAAGATAGTCTCATTGGTTGAGATTCTCAATGTCTCTCTTCAATTAGTAACAGTCGTTGGTGTTATACCTAACATTACGATAATACTTATAAAATTGTCGAGAGACCCTTTTATCCACAAACATTCTAATTGCTGGTGGTGAGTAAGGGATAAATATTTTCTTTTGGATCTGGTTCATAATTTGAGCCCGAAATATATTTTAAGAAATGTATTTGCCTGCTTGGGCATTTTTTCTGTAAGAATCATTACGGTGCTTTGGAAGACACCCTTTGTTCTCTGGACTTTTTATCCATCGACTCTTTTGCCCTCCAAAAAACTTAATTTTTGAAGTCTAGGTTAGATTCCTCTACCCAGATTTATTTATCAAATCATTCAAAGTGCTTGGATAGTAACATGGACTTCTACTTCCTGATATCTGAGTTTAGTATGTCTCAACCCTACTGATTAGCATGATGGGAATTATATCAGAGGAGAATTCGTCTATTTGGAGCTTTTTTTCATTAAATCACTTTAAGAAGTTGGAAAGTAGTTTTCTAGGTACTTGTTCCACTTTGAGCAGGAAAGTAACTCTTCTTTGTGCTCTTGCTTGCAGTAATTTGCTGTGAACTTGTGACACAATTGGTGCAAGGAATGGATGAACCAAGAGGGAAGCCTATCAACTTCTAGTCTTTTTTGCTGAGGATATCATCGGAGTCATTTGAATATGCATAACACATGATAATTAGTCACATGATCAGAACGGTTTAACGTGCCATCATACCTTTTGCCTAGGTTCGGGAGTTCAAACTTGAATTCCTTATGAAATATAGTTATAGAGAGAACCTCATGATCTTCGAACTTGAGTATGGATCCTCGTGGGCTTTCTTTTAGAGGGGCGAGGTTGACTCGCCATCTTCATTGCCTTGGGTTATTTGGTTGCGCCAAAGACATAGTTCAGTACTTTCTGGTGGTAGCAAGTTATATTAGATCTTGGGAGGTTTAATCGGTGCTCTTATGTGCGATGGGACTAGAGCTCCTTATTTTTATTGAATTGTGCAACAATCGCCATTACAAGGAAAAAAAATTGAATTTTTACTTTAACAAGAGAGTAACCTCTCATTACAGTTAACATGAGTTACAATCGAAGTTTCTGAGAAGTCACGATATGAAATAGAACAGCGCGGTCCTTCTAATTCCTATTGACAATATAACAATGAATTTGGTGAGGAAAAAGATGAAGCAAGGTGCTTTCTTTTCTATTCTTTGATCTATCTCTTTCTCTAGTTTCCTTAGGATCTTTATTTTTTGATCCCTAGCTAGTATCTTTATTTCTCCATTCCTTCTTGGTGGTCTAAGAGGTAATTTTGTAAGTGGCAAAGTTGCAACTTTCCTTAATTTTAGGAGATCGTGACGAGATAACACCCATGATCCTTGCAGTTTGAATAGCTACTCTGTC
Source organism: Dracaena cambodiana (assembly GCA_036321105.1). Classification (NCBI taxonomy): domain Eukaryota; kingdom Viridiplantae; phylum Streptophyta; class Magnoliopsida; order Asparagales; family Asparagaceae; genus Dracaena; species Dracaena cambodiana. Next base: position 17,395,186 of record JAYEPQ010000003.1, read on the forward strand.
GGAGAAAATGAGATGTTTTCATCAATGGAGATGAGGACTCTTTATTAATATGATGATTTGACTTTGACGGCGGAGTTGAATTTATCTTTATTGACATAGATGTATTTATTATGTAGATAGAGAAGTTTTAATATCTTTATTGGCGGATACGACCCCCTATTAGTAAAGTTGGTTCCTTTGTTGACAGAGAAAACTTTTCTCTTTATTGACAGATATAGCCTCTTTATTGACGGGGATGCTCTCTATGTTAGCATAGATAACTTTTTTTTTACTACACCGAGAAAAGACATCTATTTACCTCGACATAGTAAAAAATTTACTCCATTTGCCTTGAGATTTCATGCAAATTTTTCTACCGTCTACAAGATTCTCTTCAAAGCTTTCAAAGTGACTTTTACCTTTTACCTTGAGATACCTTAAAATTTCATGTTTAATGTAAACTCTCTTTTGTTAGATTGTCCTTTGTGATGACATGATAATATTGTTGGAGAGGCAAAGTTTGTTTTGTTGATGGAGATCATTTTGCTCATCCAACTAATCTGTCGTCTGAAACTGTTAAATGGAGATGGCGTGATTTCTCAGTAATGCTTGGACTCTATCTTAGATTCTATAAATATTCCTAAGTTCAAAGTAATTTTTCATTTTACTCAGGGGTAAGAAATTTATTTTTAGCTCATCTTCCCTCTTATAAACCCTTCAATTTCTCTTTCTTTGAGCCGTCACTATTAACCTCAATCTCTTGAAATGCACGACACCCAAAATTTCATCGAAGAGAAAGGCAGTCATCAGCAAATCTGCAACGACCAAATACGTGCCAGCGGCAACGTCCTGACCTCCGGCGTTGGGTGAGATGTTTAGATTTTAAGATCCAAATCCTAAAATCCAAAATAATTAATAAATTAATAATTAATCCATCTAGAAATTGAGAATTTTGCATCTCCTCCTCTTATAAATTGAGATCCATCGTCAACTTGGCTCCGACGAGTTGCTTGGTCGGATTTTAAGTGTCCCCACTTAAGAGGAGGATGGTTCTACGTAACTTTCATGGAGGCACCAAGGGTTTTAACTCTTACCCTGAGGATTTACCCTTCAACTCTCGTTTGCGGAGGTAATTCTTCAGCGCGGCATACTTATTTGCCATCTATCTGTGTAGGCAGAGATGACTCTTGGTCGGTGCAGTTGCTTGCCAATTGGGTTTCAAGTCTGATTAAAACGATATGATAAGATCTGGCCCAACGGAAGCCCGACCAAATTGGGCTGGCCCATGTGAGGTAAGCAACGGGATGATACTAATTGCACACCCAAAATATCTAAGCGCACACCCATCTCCCTCACACTGCGCCGGTGCCAGCACTCCCGCTTGTGCCCTTTGATATTTAGGGTGTGCATTTATAGAATTTCCGAGAGCAATTTGGAATCAGGAGAGCTGGATCCATCTTTCAATCGTTATCACTTGCTTGCAATTCAACCCAAAACCCTATCCCTCTCCCGTCGGTCATCTCCTCTTCTTCCCGAATTCTCCTCTCCCTCATGATCTCATCCTTTTAGTTAGCCCTCAACGGTAAATTAGGGTTCCTTGAACTTTGCAAACCCTAAAACAATCCATATTCTCAAGGCGAACGGAGACATGAGTAGAAGGAGAGAACCCTGCAGAAATTTTCAGCGTGGCAGGTATTTTTATTTTTTTTTGTTTCTTTGTTTCGTTTTCTTTTCTTAAATTTCATCTCGTTTTCTTGGATATAATAATAACAAAAAGAATAAAAATGATAATGTTAAAATTTTCATATTTTTTATGATTTGAGCATTGCTATGTCATCAATATATTGATTAATCTTAACTCTGATTCCATTTGCTTAGACATTAAAGTAAGTTTCTGCCCTAACTTGATCACATGAGATCACAATTAAGAGGCTAAATACGTTTAGACAAGTGGAGAGCTTTATCCAAGCTCTTCTTACTGCTCTTGAGCTTCAACGTTAGCTTGTTGATCTTGGCTCGATAATGTGTGAGAGAGGGTTGCTAGGGATGCAATCAACTCTACTGGCCGAGAAGGGGGCTGATATACAGTTTTTAGCAAGGTTCTAATGGGTAGTTCTGGAGTTAAGAGGCTTGTATTTCAACAACCTAACAGTGAGGTTCCTGTAGGGTTCTCTAATTCTTATTACAATCCATGGTTTAAGATACAAACTAAAGCAATGTTTCAATGTGCAATCTTATATCGGATCACTAAAAATGTAGTTTTACCAGAATTTCTTAATTTCGTAAGTGATTTTTCTTTTTCCTTGAGTAATCAATGATTTAATTACGTTGAGAAATGGCATATTTGTTTTGGTTATGTGCCTATTAAGATTATAGTGTTATTAGTTGTAAGGAAAGCCTAACTAGCAAGTCACACAATTCTCTATAGATGAGTTCATGATATTGAATTTGTGGATGTGTTGCCCTCCCACCATTGCAAATGTTGAGGGTCATGCAAGGTATGCAACTTTTTGGGACAATAAATAGAATATGAAAACTCTCCAATATCTAGACGAGACACTACTGTATGTGTGCTTTTTCTTAGATAATGTATATTTAACTTAAGCAACCATAGTATAGGATTATTTTTCACATATGAAAGAAGTTAAAATACTAAAATGAACCTTTGAGCATTTAGTTCATGTCAAGTAGATTGCATGACATACTTTATCTTATGAATATTTTAATATAATAGTGGTTTCAATGTTAATAATTGTTAGACACGGGAATATGTGTGTTGTGTCAGACACGACGGATGCTTCAAGTGTCAATCTTTTTGTGGAGATGAGTGTTCACCATATCATAACTGCCCCCCCCTAACACTAGGTACGAGATGCTGTCTGCAAGCCAAAATCCTTATGCGGTCTGTATAATAGTTTCAAGGCATTGGCCACATGTGATGGGGCTCCTATGGATGAGGCGATGAGGAAGTCTCTAGTAGTTATTTTGATTTAATTAACTGTCCGTGCATGCGTGTATGTGTACATATATATGTATGTATGTATGTACATATATATATGGGAGTTGTAGCCATTGTGAGAACTATGTGATGTAACAAAAGGGAGTCCTTTAGAATGACTGGTATGGGGTGACGTGGGAACTGATGTGGCATGGTAATTTATCTGTCAAGTATTCATGAGTTTGATATCATCAATACAACAACAACAACAACAATTAAGCCTTTTATCCCAAGTATTTGGGGTAGGCTACATGAACCAAAAAAAGAATCACCCGGATCGATCACTTTGATAGTCCTTCTCTATTCATTTCTATTAAGTAATATCTCATCATTTAAATCTCTAGAATCCATATATTTTCGTATCACCTCCATCCATATTTTCTTCGATTTTCCCTTCATTTTTTTAACCTTTCCTCCATTGATAAACTCTCTTCGTCGAACTGGTGCATTTGTAGGCCTACGTTGCATATGACCAAACCATCGTAAGCGATTTTCTCGCATCTTCTCATCGATAGGAGTTACACCTATTTTAGCACGAATATCTTCATTTCTCACTTTATTTCTCATAGTGTTGCCGCATATCCAGCGGAGCATGCGCATCTCTGCTACACTTATTTTTTGTGAATGACGTTTCTTTATAGCCCAATATTCCGTGCTATATAATAAACCTGGCCTAATAGCAGTCCTATAAAATTTTTCCTTCAATCTTAATGGAATGTTACGGTTGCATAAACTTCTGTTGCCTTTCTCCATTTCAACCAGCCAGCTTGTATCCTATAGTTAACATTATTATTGATCTCTCCATCATTCTGAATAATAGAATCCAAATACCTAAACTGACTGCTCATTTGTATCTCTTGCCCATATAATTTTACAGCATTATAGTCTATGGTCCGTCGTTTACTAAATTTACACTCCATATACTCTGTTTTAGACCTACTCAATATAAAACCTCTAAATTCTAATGTGTGCCTTCATAACTCTAACTTGGTATTTACCTCTGCTCTTGTCTCATCAACTAAGACAATATTATCAGCAAATAGCATACACCAAGGTATCTCATCCTGAACAGTATTCTAAATATCGGATACCGGTCCCATACCGATCAGCCAAATTATATATCGGTTACCGGATACCGGGCGGAATATGGCGATATGATTCTAAATACCAGAGTGTCATATCGGTGTCATACTGATTAAAAAATAATCATATAATTGGATATATAGAACATAATAAAACACATAAAATAAGTTTATAGTACTTACATTGGCTTATTTACATTCAACTTATGAATTTGCAGATACCGTTTAGAACGTTCGCATATGCACAAAGCGACATATAAACATAAAATTAAGAAAAATAAGTTTTCAAGATAAAATAAAAGTGTTTTTACAATACATAAGTGATAATTTATAAAATTACAATATTGTTCTTTAAATGAGTTTATTTGAAACATACTAGAAACTTTAAATATCAGTCTTTACAATATATTTTCTAGTTAGATTCAGAGTCTATTGGTTCATTTGATGGCATGCCTTGCTCATCATCTGATAACGAATCTGATGATAATATGTTAACTTCTTCCTTATCATCATCTGATGCGTGCCGCCGCTTAGACTTTGAAGATGATGTTTTTCCCTTTGAAATTCTACTACTCTTGAATTTAGATGTCTGAATTCTCACTCTTTCTCTTTTTCGGATTAGCACGCATAGAAATTGACACCTGTCGAAAAGTCAATTGTTCTCCCGGAAAGACTTCATCATCACTAGTATCATAAGGATCGCCATTTTTTTTTCTCAGACATGAACCACTCGATGATCTTTTCCTCTTCATTGTATGCTACTAGGGGATCTCTGTTTGTGATTGAAAGTTTGCTTTTGAGCCTTACATTGAATTTGACAAAAACTAAGTCATGCAATTTCTTAGAACTTAGCCTATTTCTTTTCTTCGTATGCACCTAAATAAAAGATAATTACATGAAATTTGTTTAGAATATATCTATTTGGAAGAAAGAAATATTTAATTAGAAAAGTTAAAATTGTAATAATATCTCAAATGTGCTCCAGTTCTGTTCACAACCCGAAGAACTGATTGTCAGGCTCAAAATTCTCATTGCCATGATTCTCAATTCGGGAGCATCTGTCCCGTAGAATTGCCACCATTGAGCTAGCAATGAATATTTAGAAATAGTTATTAACAATTTAATAGTTTCTTTAATTAAAAATAGATTGAATTTTGCATTTCTTAAATTGAAATGTATACTTGAATTAATGATTCTCTTTACTGCTGTCCTTGCAAAAGACATTCCAAATGATCCATTTTGATTTTGATACATTGGGAGCTGCTGTGCAATCTTATCAATTCTATCATGATCATCTGATAGAATCTGTGCATCACGTCAACAAAGCCCGACATGAACGACCCATCAACATCAATCTTAGGCTACTTCGCATAGTAATACAGAGGGTTCAAGAAATATCGAGCTCTATGCAGAGGATCCTTAAGTTTTTCCTCCCATCTATCAATAATCTTCCATATTGGAAGATATTTCTTCTTTTCACCCTCTATAGCATCTCCTATTTCCTCTTTAGCAGTCTTTAGGTCACCATACAGAAAGCCCATTGAAGGGACCTTGTCCCCATCAACTTTACGCAAAACTTTTACCAGTGGAGTAAATACTTTTAAGGCAATATTTGTGTTGTTCCAAAATTTGTTATTAGCAATTATTTCTGTAAGCTGAACATTCATAAAAAGATATATTAAAAAATATGAATAACGTATAATTTAAAATTATAAAATATAAATTTTTATTAATTTAAATAAATACCTTATTGCTTGCATCTGTCTGGACAGAGTGCAATCCATCCAGTCATCAGAAATAAACATATGCTGCAGCTCCTCTCCGATTGATGATAAAGAGAGAAATTTCGTGCCAAACCTAGTTGTTCCTGGCCTTATTAACTCTCCACCAATCGCCTTCCTCATAATATTTAAAGATTTGGTGTGAATGTATATATACACGGAGACTGATCTCCCAATCATAATTGCATTTTGGATATGTTTAATCTTTCCAATATCTGCAAGTATCAGATTAACTGTATGTGCTGCATAAGGTGTCCAAAATATGTTTGGATGCGTCAGAGCCAATATGTTTGCTGCAACCATATTGTTCGAGGCATTATTTGTCACAATCTGTACAACATTTTCCACGCCAATCTCGTTCATTTCCCTCTCCACAAATTTGTGGATATAACTGCCATTGTGTCTCTCAAAAGATGCATCTTGAGACAATAAGAAGGCTGTACCGGTCGGACAATATACAATGATATTCATTAAACTTTTCCCTTTTCGATCCAACCACACATCAGTCATTAAAGTGCAACCATTTGTTCGGCAACTTCGTTTGAATGATTCAAGAGTTGCATTTGTCTCTTCGATCTCTCTTTGGAGGCAAGTCTCGCTTAGCTCGTACGAGTTAGGAGTATGTAAGTTTGGTCCATACATGCCAATGGCTTGGACCTTCTGTATAAAAGATGGTAGCGAAGCAATATTGAATGCAAGCTCTCCTTCATAAAAAAAAAACCTGGCAATGTATCGAACTGTATCGTCTCTGGCCTTTTTTCTGGAGGCTGATGGCACGGTAGGCTGTTTTTGAGCTGCTTCTACTGCCTCCTCGACCGATCAAATAGTAAATTGATCCATCGGTCCTGTTGTTTTGCGAAAAAATTGACGTGTTTTGCGAGAAGATCACTCCTCTCGAGTTGTCTCATCATCTTTTTCTTCTCCAACATGAATTTCTTTTAACAAATTTTGAAGTTCTGTTGCTTTTTCTTTACTTCTCTAGTTTTATTTAGCATTAGCAGAGCTTTCTGCTTCACGTCATTTGGGACCAGGGGACAGTCTCTGACATTTCCGCTGACATGACCTAAATATTTTTTCAAGCGGGTAATGCCTTTTCTATATTCATTCTTACAGAAATTACACTCCACTTTATTGGGCTTATTGGGTACTTTTTTCCCCAATACCAAACTGGATTTTTACCTCCTTACTTCTCTTGGACGTTGGAAGCACCAGAAGAGGATATCCTTCAAGCTATTTTTGGCCTCAAAATTTATAAAAAAAAGACAAAAAAATAATTGATTAAATAGCTAAATAATTGTTGCACTTAATTTATATTAACTTAATCTATTTAAGAATTCAAGTTTTTACTAATATAAATAAAGTTAATAAACATAATCTAAGTTAAAAAATAATCATATAAATAATGTTAATAAACATAAAGTTAATAACATAAATAAAGTTACTAATTTATGTTAATTTAATCTATTTAAGAATTCAAGTTTTTACTAATCATTCTAATTCTTAGATGATTCCAAGGTGCAATATCTTCGTATTTCAAGAGTGGAGAATCTAAACTCCCCCATTCATGCTAACATTAAATATAAACAAATTTAAAAAGTTCTGTCTAAAAAGAGGCCTCATATAGCATATTGATTGGTGTATCAAAGTGTATTAAAATAGCTAATTACTCGAATTACTTTGTCTAGTAATCCAATTCAGTAATCCAATAATCTAGTCCAGTAATTCTACTAATTTTTGTATGTGCAATGCTATGATGTAACTTGTAAGTATATGAAAGTTTATCTAATATAATCTATTTCTTCCTTTACTAATACAAATTTATAAATTTTATCTACCATGAAACTCATACACACAAACACACAAATGTACTGAATTCGAATCACTGATTCACACTGAATCAGTGATTCGATTCACTGATTCAGTGTGAATCAGTGAACCGAATCACTGATTCAATGTGAATCATTGACTCAAGTCACTGATTCACATTGAATCAGTGATTCGATTCACTGATGAATCAGTGAATCGAATCACTGATTCATACACTGATGAATCAGTGAATCGAATCACTGATTCAATGTGAATCAGTGATTCGAATTCACTGTAGACTGTAGTCACTGACTCACTGGCCGAAGCCCTGCTGCCCTAGACATCAATCATCATTCAAAATTCCAAACTGAAAATTTTCTTGCTCATTCATAATTTAAAAACTCATACACTAATTACAATGACAAACTAAAATTTAAAAGAAAATTAGACTAACATTTAAACTAAAATTTAAAGAAAAATTAAAATCATAGAACTTACCAAAATTGAAGGTCGACGATGCTAGAAGGCACGCAAGAGGAAGAGGGAGAGATGGATCGCCGGCGCCGGAAGCGGGGAGAGACGGCGATGGACGAAACCTTAGATTTGGTTGCTCGGAACTCGATAGCGATGGCGACTGACTGAGAGAAGCGATCGATCGACCAGTTGAGGAGGATGGAGAGTCGAAGAGGCTGCCACGGAAGCGGCAGCTGACGACAGCCAAGGCGACGAAGACTGGGGAGCTCAATCGCGACGGAGGATCGAGCGATTTAGGGTTTTTTTTTTTCGTGAATAGGGAAAGAATCGGATTTTATGTTTTTCCTATCGGGTCGGGTCTAACGGGTTAATGGATTGCAATCACAATCGTAATCCGTTAATAAAAAATCGATAATTAGTCATTCCGGCCGGTTTTTCACATACCGGATACCGGCCGATATATCGCCACGTGGCCGATATATCGACCCATACCGGTCAAAAATGATATGCGATAAAAAAAAACCCATATCGTCTCGTTTCTTTATAAAAAACGAGATATCGGCCGTTATACCGATAAATCGGCTGATATTTAGAACACTGATCCTGAATAGCTCTAGTAAACTCATCCATCACTATAGCAAATAAGAATGTGCTCAATGCAGATTCTTGATGTAATCCAATTGTGATAGAAAAATCACTTGTTAAACCACCACATGTTCTGACATTGGCCACTACTCCATCATACATATCCTTAATTATATTGATATACTTGATGGGAACTCTTTTCTTTATCAATGTCCAGCAAAGTATCTCTCGTGGTACTTTATCATAGATTTTCTCTAAGTCAATAAATACCATATGCAAATCTCTATTTCTCTCTCGGAATCGCTTTATAAGTTGACGAAGTAAATGAATAGTTTCTGTCGTCGATCGCCCCGTCATAAAACCAAACTGGTTCTCCGATATTTTAACAGTTTGTCGCAATCTATATTCAATTACCTTTTTTCAAAGTTTCATAGTGTGACACATGAGTTTTATTCCCCGATAGTTAGAATAATTCTGAATATCATTCTTATTTTTATACAGAGATACTAGAGTACTCTTTCTCCATTCATTTGACATTTTCTTAATTTGCCAAATCTTGTTAAAAAGATCTGTAAGCCATCTCACACCAATCCCTCCTAAATATCTCCATATCTGTATAGAAATTTCATCTGGACCAACAGTTTTTCTTGATTTCATCTTCTTTAAAGTCTCTTTTACTTTAGACTCTTTGATTCTGTGTCTAAAGTTATGATTCATATCCTCACATTGAATAGTAAGATCTCCCAAATCTTGAGTAAAACTACCGTTATATAATCTATCAAAATAATATTTCCATCTTTTTTTAATCTCTTCGTCTCGAACTAGAACTGTCTTATCATTATTTTTAATACACTTTACAGTACATAATCTAAACTTTCTCTCTCTTATTCGAGCAATTATATATATATATATATATCATTTTCTGCATCTTTATCATCCAACTTCTCGTACACTTATTTATATAATTTAGTTTTTGCATTCCGAACAGCTTTCTTAGCCTCATTCTTCGCTATTTTGTACTTCTCAAAACTTATTCCATCATTATTATTATTCTTCTTAAAATCTCTATAAAGGTCTCGCTTGAATACACAGCCAAAGTTTCTATCATATCCTTATATTGCTTGCACCACCATGACTCTCGTGCACCATTCATCAAATATTCGAATAAAGGGTTATAGTTCTTAATTATACAAGGATTTTAATCACGTTGTTTTAAACAGATATAAGGAGAGATTAGTCAACAAGCTACTAACAAGGATAATGGGTTCGCATTTAATTTTTGATGCCATAATAATGATAGGCAATGACCAAAGCTAATGTACAAAATGAGGAAAAGAAGTATGGAAAACATAATCAAAGAAAGGATTGAAATAAAGAACAACAAAAACAAGAACATGGATCCAAATATACTCGCTAGTGCGAACGATGTTGGTCAAATCAGAATGAAAGAGATCAAAGAAATGGGAGTAATTGCTTATCTTTTTTATAATAGAACTGTTATAGATTCCTAGACTCATGCTATTATTAAGTATAATTCAGAGTTAAATATTGAATATAAGAATGATAACTATGGTTAAGTTATGGAGTCCAAGAGTTATGCCTAATTAGGTGTTTGTTGCATAATATTAAGTGTCGTATATATTAACGTTTCAAAGTTGGCCCATCAATCACAAGCATAAGAGATGGGGTATAGTCTGTGTTGCAAGCCAAAACTTGCTTGAGGATTCTGTTAGGACTCTACTGTTTCCTTGGGCATATTTAATAGATAATCTAAGGGATCATTCCCTCTACAACTAAGATCCTACCTTACCCTTTGATGAAATGTCAAAAGTACCTTTTGTTGATCTTCTCTATATATAGACACAACGTGCAACAAATTATGTTTGACCTTCCATTTAGATAGGCCCAAATCCCAACCGATTTAGGTATGATAACTAGTTCCTAACTTAGTACCTAACTCAAATCATGAGCTTATTGACTTAAACATCAGAAGTTTTTAGTCAGGAGCCATTCCGACTTATCCTAATGAGATTTCTTTAATGTGTGTAGGTCCTTGCATCAGGTAAGACAACATAGGAGAGCTCACCATTTGAACACATCTCATTGCATCAATTGGATTGGCCTAATCTAGTTGAAACAATATAGTCAACGATGTTGTGTATATAAAGACTAAACTTGATTGTGGACCGAGGAGATTGAAGAATGAGCAAAATGTTTGTATAGACGACTAGGTGTTCTATTATCTTCACTCATGAATTCTTATCTCATTGCATCAATTAGATTGGCTAATCTAGTGATGTTACACTTATGTAAAGGCTAACCCTGGCTATTGACTGAGAAGAATGTAGAATGAATAAGATGTGTGTTGAAGACTAGGTCATTTCACTATTTTCTCTCTTGTGAATTTTTCTTCATTCATGTATTTTCCTACATTGTAATCTGGAAGTTTATAATTCACAATTCCTCCAACAAAAAGTCCCCATATTCGCATATTTGAGATTTTGTAACTCTTGATTACATTAACTTGGTATCTGAGCTCTTGTTTATTTTTCTTTGCTTTCTTCAACATGTCTGTTATGTATCCAGTATCCTTTAAAAATAAAATCTTAAAGATTTCTCTAAGGAGATGAGAGAGAAGACGCTCGTACAGACGTAGGCAAGAAAGACATGTATGTTTGAGTGAGTACAAAATTTGACAACCTTTGTCGGGATATTTAATGCAATGATAACGGCTGGATTGAGTACTTTCTTTGTGGTTCTCAACCACCACCTTGAATAAAGCCACTAAGCACTATTAGAGCGACATTGTCAGTCAAAACTGCAATTGGAATCAGTTGACACCGTAGTTCCTTTTCAAAGTTGAATGAGGGTTCAAAATCGAAGGCATCACAATCCCCAACAAAAGGGCCTTTGGCGCCTTATACGATTACATAAGCAAGTATCCATCATTTCTAAAATTCAAAGCATTGTGTTCTTCCATGCATCTTATAGACTTATAGAATTTCCCCTTCAAGTTCTTTGGTATAGTGTGATTACAAAGAATTTTGGAAGCACATCCATTTTAAGTATCCTGTTTTGGTCCAATGCATTACATCTTCCAATATCATTGTCTTCATGATTGATTCGAAATATGGAAAGTCGCTGGTTTGAGATATATTTGACAATCAATTTAAACTATATGCTTGTTCCTCATATTTTTGCTGAAGTTACAGTATATTTAGGCTGAAGATTCTAGAAAGGGGTGAAAATATTGAATGAATGAAATTTGTTTGTGTTGAAGACTGTCTTTTTGCCGTTTTCTCTATCATTTTGAATTCGTTTTCTTTACCTGTTGTCCCCTTGTCAAGATCTGGACAGCAGGCATTATTGTTGCTTAAACCCAAAATTCTTTCACTTAATTTCTCCATCTCTAGTTACCAATACGAAATTGAGAACTATGTATTAGTTATGGCCATGGACGAATGTACTAAGCATATCCAGTATGAAGTCACATGATGAGTTTTATTTGTTATACCATGTATTAGTTTATGAGACTAAAAAGGGAAAGTTTCTATTGGAGATAAGAGATTGAGAAGCTATTGAATCTAAAATATTTTGAACTACCAAGTGAGCTTAAGCCTATGTTCTGTCGTCCCAAGTGGGAGGTGTTGGAACCTACCCCTTAGCAGAGGAGATTTTTGACTTAATATGCAGAGACACATTAGTGCAGGCTCATTACGCAACATCCACAACAGACAAGCGCTCCCAGCCAGTTTGTGGTGGCTCCTTTCTAGTCCATATGTGCAGCAGTGGGACCTATTGGGATTATAAATTTGAGGATAGTACTTCCCTCCTTTTGAGAATATGTTATGCCTTTGCAGCCCTTCTTGTCCCCAGCTAGTGTTTTCTTTCTCCCTTCATGAGAGGCTTTCTCGAGTGTCTTCTCCCTTCATGAGAGGCTTTCCTCCTTAAAAGGTCCTACTTCTGACCATTATAATCCCAATAGGTTCTTCTACTGCACATATGGACTAGAAAAGAGCCACCACAAACTGATTTTGAATTTGCAACCCTTCCGAGAATACGTTATGTCCAAAGGCTTTCTCAAGTGTCTTCTCCCTCTTTGTAGGACTTTTCCTCCTTAAAAGGTCCTACTTCTGACTATTATAATCACAATAGGTTCTTCTGTTGCACATGTGGACTAGAAAGGAGCCACCACAAATTGATTTTGAATTTGCAACCCTTCTGAGAATACGTTATGCCCAAAGGTTTTCTCTCTTCCTTCATGGGAGGCTTCCATGAATGTCTTCTCCCTCTTTGTAGGACTCTTCCTCCTTAATTATGTTAGCTGACAATTTTCTGTGAGAAACTGGTTTTGAATTTGCAAGGCCAAATTTAAAATGTGAAATGCTAAAGAAATTATTAGGGTATAATACCTTTGGCCTATGAATAGCTTTTTTAGCTATGTAGGGGAAGGCATTTGTCGATGGTGATATTGAGGAGATGCACATAGAAGCAAACCAAGATGGTTAGGTGGATAAATGTTTCTTGAGCATTATATTATCTCAGCATGCTCATGAATTGCAGGTAGAGTTTTATATGACATCTATATGATCAACCAATGTTGGGCAATTAACAGATATTTTATCTAGAAAATAAGTATGCTGGAACGAGAAAGTCGATATGGATGGGTGGAAAGAATGTAAAAGATAATGATAACAAATGAATGCATCCACAAGAAGTTAGTGATAGCTTTAAATCATGATAAATTATGTGAGAAACGAGAGAGATGGTTTTAAAAGTGAATTAAGTATGCCGGTTGGTAGGAGTGCTCGAAGCATAGTTGATGGAGTAAGGGACCTAAATGAAGTCAATGAATACATACGTATTCATGAGGTTAAATTGGATATGTTGCCTGCTCATTTATTAAGAGTTATTCCTTATTGGAGTTTGAAAGGAGAAAAAATAAATTCATGCGGCAGGAACTAGGAAGTAAAGACGTTGGATAAAGAAATCTTTTTGTTGCTATAGTGAGGATCTGGGAGCAGACAAAATATTAAGAAGTTATGGTGTCAGTCAAAATTGCAGCAGCAATTTTGTAGATATAGTAAAGATTTTGGAAAACATAGTAGAAGTTATTTGGTTTTTTCAAAGCCTTGTAATCTCATTGTATTTAATCCCAAATTTCTTCGATCAAATAATAAGAAACAGTAGACTGCGATGATATTAATCATGATGTGGTGTTTAGCATATATCAGCTAGAAATTGGCAAAAATGTTTTTCAACACCAGTCCTTTAATTTGATATTAGTGCTTAATGTGATATTTGCTCAAAATTTGAAAATGCTACATGTTCCTTGACTCAAAAGTTTTAAGTAACTTAAAGTAAGGGTAGAATCTCAAGTAATCTTTACATTGGGGATTAGTTTAAAGAGGAAATGGAACTCTAATCAGTAAATCTGGCAGCACACTCATGACAGCTTCCTTTTATGCAATTGGAGTGAAATCACATGAAATGCAGATATATTCATGATTGACATTGTCTGCAAGTTATGAGCATGATTTGAAATCTTAGTGCCCTTAACTTCTCATCCTTCCCTCCACTGGTATGAAGGGGATAGAAGGAAGGAGAGGATTGATTTTAAAATACATAGGAACGTATTGGGGGGTTTACCTAGGAGAATTGAAGTGATTCAGAGAGAGAAGTAGAGGAATGTTAAAAGGAGAAAGGGACGTACGGAATACATTGGTACTTTAGGGATTAGGTTTTCTTGATAAAGAGTGATGTAGAAAATGAGGCTGGGAGCAAAATGCTCTTGGCCTGAAAATTGTTTTGGGGATGTTCCAGGGTTATCATTGGTTTAAAGTTACTAGAGGATCTATTTCAAGCAACTTGAATGATTTGGGGGGAAAGAAAATTGTTGGTTATCTGATATGATTCTGAGTTGCGTACATCTTCTTTCACAAATTTATATTTACTTGCTTCTGTTAGTATATAGGTGGAATGTAGATTCGTGGAATGTAATTTCGTGATAAAGCATGTATTTATTTCTTTATCTATGTGATTCATCGAATTGTTATTCCTAATTCACACTCCACATATTCTTCAAACATTTAGAGTTTCTCAATCTTCCTTTTCTCCAGCTGTCACTATGGCGATCGTTGCAAGTTTCTACATGTGTCTCAGCAACAACCAAAACCAAATTCTTTTGGATTTGGTGCCCAGAATAATACTTCCCAGTTTTTTAATACCAATCAACAACAGAAGCCTAATCCTTTTGGTTTTGGGGTCCAGAATAGTTCGGGCTCGAAAGGCTCACAAAGTTTTGGTGCCAGGCATGAAACTCCAACCAAGGTTTGTTTGTAATATTACAACTTGAAACTTCATATTTGTTCTCGACAAAGATCATTTCTTTTGACACTGTTCTCATGGTCTAGGCTAAATGAGAATGAAATGTTTTATATTTTTTAAATTTCTGTTTAGCGGTCAAACTTTCTATCTATTGACTAGAATAATATTTTGGAAATTATACTTCATTTTGGACAATGTTCTAGCCATTTGAAAACAAGTGGATACGCCCCTCTTCTACAACGACTCCAAACTCTTTTCAGCAGGCTTCTACACAGCCTCAAGCAGCTACTCATCAGTGAGTTTCTAAAGCAGCAACTATGCCTTTTGGGTGCTATCAGTTGCGTGGTTCTGAGCTGCTCAGAAGGAAGATTAATTAAAATCTCTGTTGTTTGTCCACAGATGTACAGATCCGGAGTCTTGTAAGAGGCAAATAGTTGATGATTTCAAAAATGAGCTACCCCTTTGGAGACTAACTTGTTATGGTCACTGGAAGAAGTAAGAGAATAACTCTCTGACCAATTTTACATATTAAATTTTGATCTGTTAGGTCTTTATTAGTGGCAAGCTCTATTCTGCTATCTGAATTTTTTTTCAGCAAATAGAAAGCTATCCTTCTAGACCAGTCTCTTCTTCTTTTGCTATACTTTTATGTATTATGCTAACAGTGTCAATAAATCTTTGCTAAAAGTATTCTTGTTTGTCTCCAGTCGGCCTTGTGACATTGTTGGTGATATCAGTTATGAAGAATTGCGAGCAGCAGCATATGAGGATGCCAAGCGAGGGTTACCTATGCAAGCTATTGTAAGTCAAAGAAAACCCTTCTACCCCATCCCTGAGGGAAAAAGTTTTTGACAGCCAGCACTAGACCTGAAGTGGTGCCACTGGACATTGGATATACACTTCTGAACTGCACCAATGTGCCCACAGGCAATGTGCTATCAAATGGTGCATTTCATGTAAACTGATACCTTCAGCATTGCCTCTATATTGGCTGTTCTTATCACTTTGGAGTAGTAGTGCTTCCTGTTTATCTTTGTTCCTGTTCCTTTCTAAGCCTATTATTGTGCTCTATTGGTCTGTATTCGTAATATTTTCTTTTGTATTTTCCGTGAGTAATTTTTCCTATATATCATTGCCAACTAGGAATCTCTTCATTTTTTAGAAATTAATTATTTTCTAGTTACAGTATTGTAGAAGTTGCCGCAGCTAACTGCAGAATTTACAAATATTGAAATTCTCGACCTATGCAATCGAATGTGTTCCACTAACTTACCGTTTTCCTTTTTGGCACAGGTCGAAAGAGAGAGAAACTTGTATAATTCCAAGTGTGCTGAGTTTGAAAATTTACTAAGAAATCCGTATGTAATACGGAGCTCAATTTCAGCAGAGACAAACTTTTCTCCTGGAACCATTAATATCACACCAATGGGTGTCCAAACTAACACACCTTCTCAAAGCAATGCACCACCTTCATTTTCCAGTTTCAGTCAATTGGGAGCATCAGCTAATCTTGGGTCCAATGTCAGGCAAGAAAAGTTCAACTTCTTTGGATTCATAATATTCTATGATCTGGTTGTAATTATCTGAATTTATTGTTCATTTAAGTTGCAATGTATTCTTACATAATATTCCTATAGTTTTAGTTCTCCTATTTGTATCTTATTCATTAATTTGTTCCTTTAAAACTCATTGTTCATTTTCAGACCTCAAGCCTCAGCAACTCCACCAAATTCCTTTTTTAATCAGCCTAATTTGCCCCAGTACAATGGCCAAAATACTGGTGGAATGGGAATGAAGTTTGGTAATTCAGGTATTACGGAAATGATTAAAGTTGGTTTTCAAATGTAGATAACCTTTTTTTTTTTTTTTAAATATTTAAATTTCTTCAGCTCTTAACTATTTCAATTTTACGAACTATAATCTACCAGAATTTTGATCATTCCAAAATTCTTTAGTGATGTTGATCATTCCATGCTATGATGCAAGTTCACGGTTAAATACTTTTCAGTAATTTGCTAAAGCTAATTGCTAACTTTGCTCCATAAATTGCTTAGAAAAGCTATTTAAGGAATCTAGTGAATCCTTTTTGTGATCATAGGCACAAGGAAGTATATTTAAGACTGGCAATTTTTGTCATTTCCTTTTGAAGTCAACACAGAACATGCCTAATCTTCTTAGTTCTATAATCTTTGCTTTCTAACAAATTATTTTCATTTTATTTTGTTTCTGCAAATATACGCTACCTCTAATAAATCATCCTTTGATACATTACTAGCTGCTTGTGGAGATAGTTGTTAGTATTCTACAATATGCGATACGTATCTTACGATATAATACAATACACATGAAAATTGATACGTATTTTATCTACAATACTATTAGGTTATGTATATTATGATACATTAAGTGTTTCTTATGATATTCGATACGTATCTTAATATATATATGATATGTTACGATACACTGACTTGGTTTATAAATGGAATTCAAACTCATTCAAATAAACCTTTTTAGTTAAATACGGAATATAAATTTCAAGCAGGTATAGATATTTAACGGCAAAGAGTATCAAAGCTCAAAATACTTATTTTAGTTTTTTGAGCATAGAATCAAAGCTCAAGATACTTATTTTAGCTGATAAAATCATTTAAACAAACAATTAAAAGAAGTATAATATAAATTTATACTCAACATAAACTATTTAATTACTAATTCTCAATTTAAGTATCTAATGAGCTTATTTATTATATGCTAAAATCTCAATAAAATGAAGAATTTGTATAGATTTGAGTAGATGAAAATGAAGAAATTAAAGTAAAAGTTTTAAGAATGATTATAGAGATATATTTATAAATAATGATTAATTGATATTACATTACTTATTTTGCATCTTTTTGGATGGACAATAAACTTATGCTCAATGTTCTTATTTTTGTGAAAATAACATATAACCGAAACTAGAGACAACAAAAGAGTTAAGAGATTGGAGAAATATATGATCTAATTTGACTTTTGGATATAGAATTCAATAATGATGGATTGATGAAAAATAAAACTGTACATAGCGAAAGGTGTTGCTCGAATGGATTTCAAGATGTGTTTTAAATTGAAGGAAGAAAAATGAATCTACTAAAAATAAAAAGAAAAGAAGATATAATGGTAAAATTTTTATTTATTAGTTGTTTTTCCCCCCTCATATTTAGTTTCTAGTAGATTATATATAAATACAATTGTAAACATTAAGCGAGAACAAAGAAAGGAAAATAAGAGTGAATTTAGCAATATAATTTTATTAATAACCTCATGTCATCACACTTTGAATGTAAATTACCTATTTATATATAAATTACTTATTTGTATATAAATTACCTATTTATATATAGATATTGATTTATATTTAACATGTTATCAACTTAAGTATTTATCTTTGGCTATTTGCTTACTTATACTTTAAATTTGCTAAAATGTTTGTTACATTATATATTTTTATTTACTTAGTACTTATTATATGTTGATCAATGTACAATATGTGATACGATATATAGGGATAATAATATCCCGATTTGACAACTATGCTTGTGAATAGTTCAATTGTCCATTGTGGGTAAAGAGCCATATAATTCAGTTAAGTTTTTTTTCATCCTTTTAACTGGATGAAGTAATCTTTGATGGAAAGAAGCTTCAGTTTTCATAATTGTGCATCAGTGAAATGATCTGACATGATAGTTTTTGGCTGATTTAAATGGTGTGTTGCAATTTATTGAAGATATATATGAGCTGAGTGGCAATATGTCATATTAATAATAAAAAATAACTGAAGAAAGCTGTCTAGCAACAAGACTGAAGAAAGATCCTTTAATATACATCAATCCTTGGCATGGATATAGAACCCAAATGCTGTTTTGCCAAGTTTTAACTCTTGTCTAGAGCATTACGGAAGGAAAAAGACACAAAAAAAAAAAAAAAAAAAAAAAAACAGCCCAAGGTTCTTCTCATTGGTACCTGCCTTTTCCCTGTTACAGCAGGGTCGAGCATGATAAAAAGCTCACCAAAGAGCTGACTGATTTTTTATTGTCTGGGTATCAACCTTGAATTCTAAAAGAGTAATTACTCTGGGTTAAGACCAATTTTCTGGTCAAGGGAAATATATCCATTTCCTAGGCACAATATAAGCCTGCGAGCCAAATGGCATCATATTCATTTACCTGCTAAAATCCATTACAGTTAAATGGAATTTTATGTAATCTTTTTTAAAAAAAAAAAAAAACTCTTTATACTACATTTGTAGGAAATTTTACTATTGGCACTCATAATTGAAACATTTAACTTTGTTGGTGGTTGCAGGCTCATTTGGTGGCCAACTGCCTATACAGCCATCGGGAAATTCACCAGGTTTAAACACTACAAACTTTCAAAACAGTGTCATGGCCCCCGGAAGCAACCAAGTCTCCCCTTTGGCTCCGATGCAGTTTCCTAGTACTACAAGTAACCAGTGGCCGAGTTCTATGAATGTGCCTACAGTTATTCCTGATACAGTTAACCAGCCATCTACATTGTAAGTCAAGAAACTCTGTTAAATTAAATGCACACACAGAATGGGAGAAGAAGATAAAATCGATTATAAAATATTAATGGCTTCA
This sequence comes from Dracaena cambodiana, assembly GCA_036321105.1. NCBI lineage: Eukaryota > Viridiplantae > Streptophyta > Magnoliopsida > Asparagales > Asparagaceae > Dracaena > Dracaena cambodiana. Next base: position 17,414,858 of record JAYEPQ010000003.1, read on the forward strand.
GTTGGGTTCTTCAACAGCTTAATTTGTAGGTCTTGTCCCCTGAGTGGATAAAAGGAAGGTGAAGTTTGGTTATGTTTCACCCAAAAGGTCATGAAATTATTATTTATTTGTAAACAAGAAGGTAGCATGTAGATCTTTTGATCAGATGATGGGGTCTCTAAAGCTATACGATCATGGGCTAACAGAAAGTTCTAAATCCCAAAATGGCCACTTTGAAAGACTTTAAATCTATATGTTACTGTTAGTTATGGTATAATTACTGAAATTTGTCAAAAGTATGTTGATTGGGGAATAATAGAACATTGAAGAGGTAAAAAAGAGCATTGAGAACTAATTTAGTAATAATCTTGCAAGCTGTAGAAGGCCTTTATATCATTTGTAGCTGGCATTTCTTATTACAGGGACAAACCGGAAGATGGTCCCGATGATAGTATCTGGTTAAAGAAGGAATGGGCTGTAGGGGAGGTATGTAATTCCTGACTGCAAATTAAGTGCATCTTTTCGTTGAAAGCATGTTGGCTTTTACTTGGTTTCTGGTTGAAGTAAGGAATGGGTTGTAGGGGAAGTATGAAATCCGACTTCACCTTATGTGTATCTTTTTTGGTGAAAGCATGTTGGTTATACTTCCGCTAACCCAAAATAATTTTGAATTTGAATAATTGTTAAAGCTCCTGCCAGTAAGAGTTTTTCCTACTTATTTCTGTTTCAGTAGAAATCATGTTCACTATAAGGTTCCTCCTGAGTAAAGTTTGTGGGTAAAGACATGCATGTTTTTCCCTGTAAATTTTTCACTGCTCTAGTTCAACCTTTTTTCTTTTTCCCCAACAACCAGCTTGTGTACTTGGTGATATCTTGATGGTGTGCTTTTATGCACCTTGGGACACTTCTTTAAGCCAATGTCCTCCTGTGTAGTCATGGACTACATCTGATGGTGGCTACAGAAACTCGGCCTGACTGCATCACTTTGAGAACACCTAATTCCTGTCTGCCTTGCCTATCTAATTTTCTCCATACGGAATTGACTGGAGATGCATTCTATAGAGTCCACAGTGGTTAAACTTCTCTTTGTAGTCAGAGGTCCAATATTGTATTTGTTTTTTAACTGGGAATTTTTTTTCCTATCCCAAAATTTGTTGCTACTTTTTGACACCTTAAGTTCTTTGCTTTGATCTGATGAAGTGATATTTCTACCACTGTCTGTTTGGTGGACTTTATTGTCTCCTAGATACTAAAATGCTGTTTTCTTTCTTTGTTGTTGTTGTTTTTTTATTTTTTTTTATTTAAACATTGAGAATATAATAACTTCATCCCTAATGAATATCACCACTTATTTTTCCCCCCTTTTTTCAGATACCCATAGTAGCACCTCCAGAGAGATTCTGTGTATGAGCTTCTTGCCACCGTTCTATCCAAGAGTTGTACTCTCAAGGTAACCATAGGCGGAGCTCTTGCTTCCTTATTCCTTGTGATTTAGTTTCTACATCTCCTCTCCATGCTACCTGCTTCACAAGACTGCAGTGTTGACTGCATTTCTCTCTCTTTGGCAGCGAGGGAAATGGGAAACAAGAAAGTAGGGTCTACTGTCAGAATTTGCCAAAATTGTGTTAGTAGCAAGCATGGCAATAGTATTTCATATGTGCAGGCAGGTTTGGTAAATACGTGGGGTACTTCCTCATGGATAAACTGGTCAGGATATGTTTGCCTCAGCCTGTGATATCAAGTAGCTATTATGTCGTTACAACTTGCACGGAGGATGGGCTCTGTGACAGGAATGTCAGATAAGCAAGCCTGGGAATGCAAACTTGCGTTCTTAATGCATTATGGTGGTAGGATCGAACGATGGTTTCTTTGGCTTTTGTTCTCCTCGAAGATCAATTTGATTCATTTGGTCTGCAAAATCCTAATGGCCCGTTGCCTGCTCTGCAAGTAATTTAGCTTATGGTGTGAGGTTGTCATCTGATTTTTCCAAGGTATGGTGGGAACATCACATTCTCTCTCAGGTGTCACCTGCTAGTTTGCAGTTATTGAGTTTGGCGACTTTCTTGGCATCTATGCATGATTACTTGCCAGTGCACATACCGAGCGTATCTACATGCTGTCCAGGCTACATTTTTCTCTGTCAAGCTTTGTATCTTTTTACAGAAAGGTATTATTATCTTACGCTATTTCCAGGTTTTTTTTATTTATTTTTTGTTTATTTTTTTTTTTCTTCTTTTGGGGTTAGGGACAGGGTTTGGAATTTTATTGTCCTGTAAAATCTTTGTGGAATTCCAGTTTGTGCTACAGTTTTAGCTAAATAGTAGGGGAGCGTGGTTTGCTTATGAACTTTTTTTTTTGTATATATAATTTGGAGTTGTTTTCTTTTATATATATATATATATATATATATATAATGATAATGAGCTGACTGTTCATGCAAGTTACCTAAGTAGTTTGTTTTCATTATCTCAATTTTTTTATTAAATTTTCTTTCACATTATGATCTTAACCCCTAGGGTTCACTCATAGCCAATTTTTTGGATTTTATTCTTGATTATGTCTTTAATTAGGTTAATATATATTAAAGGTTTTCAGTTAATAAAACATTTTGTATCCATTTGATGAAAAGTATAAATAAAATTTAAAATTCATGAAATTTGATCTAACAGTAATTAAGGAAATAAAAATTCTAATTCCAAAGAGAAATTGAAGAAAAATTAAGGGATCATTATATTTTTATCGCTAGCTTGCATAAGTTTTCTTGAGACGGCTGCTCACCTGGAATATGGGATATTATATTTTTATCGCTAGCTTGCATAAGTTTTCTTGAGACGGCTGCTCACCTGGAATATGGGATATATATATATATATATATATATATATATATATATATATATATATATATATATATATATATATATATATATATATAAACGGGAAATTCACCGGCGGTGAAGGAAGTTCTTTCATCGCCATTTAGGTAGCCTAATAAAATTATTACACGTGGCGTCACTCAAAATGCTGTTAAGGAAATTTATTTACTTATTATTTTGAGTGGCGCCAATTGTAATAATTTTATTGGGCCACTTAAGTAGCGGTGAAGGAGTTTCCTTCACTGCCGGTGAATTTATCGTTTTCTCATATATATATATATATATATATATATATATATATATATATATATATATATATATATATATGAGAAAAATGGAAATGAGTTGACAGCTCACGCAAGTTACCTGAGCTGCAGTTCATTTCCACTATCTCCAATAATCTGTTTTTAAAAATTTCTGTTGGATTATGATTTCAACCCCCTAGGGTTCACTCATACCCAATTTCTTGGGTTTTAGTTTTGATTTCGTACTTCATCAAGTTAACACAAAATTAACGGTTTTCAATGAATAAAACATTTTGTATGCACTTGATGGAAGGGTAAATAGACTCCAAAATTTATGAAATTTAATCCGAAAGAAGTTAAGGAGGTAGAGATAGTAATTGTAAAAACAAATCGAAGAAAAGTCATTGGATCATGTAGTTTTGCCGCTAGCTCACGTAACTTTTTCTGAGCTGGTGGCTCACCTAAAGTAATCATATATATATATATATATATATATATATATATATATATATATATATATATATATATATATATATAGAGAGAGAGAGAGAGAGAGAGAGAGAGAGAGAGAGAGAGAGTTACCTGAGCTGACAATTTATGTAACTTACGTGAGCTGCAATTCATTTCTACTATCTCTAATAATTTTTTCTAAAAAATTTCTCATGGATTTTGTTTTCGAACTCTTAGGGTTTACTCA